>DWON01000021.1:0-57738 GCA_018251015.1 Phocides pigmalion okeechobee
GTTGCTTTACGGCGGGTTATGAGGGTGGCGGTGGTGCCGCCCCGGGCGAGCTATAAGGGCTCTACCACCTTTACAAGTTACGTACTTTACAAATTAGTGAAAACATAATGCTTATTCCAATTGAAATTGGGTAATTAACTCTATTTAACTCTGTACGCTTTATAGTTTACTATTAAATCTGAGGATTTAAATTTAAAATGGCATTGTGAGATATCACAAAAAGAAATACTAGCATAATTTTATAGGCCATCCAAATGGCTATTCACGCTTTATGATGAAACTGAAATCCCGGGAACATTGAAGGTACCGGAATGTCGTTGAGAGCGGTCGATTGAACTACGTGACTGCACTTCGTAAAGCGGCCTCTTTAATGAATCTAGGACTATGTTACATATTAAATGGGCGTCTGCTTCAACGTAACGTTACGTGAATCGTTCGTTAAAAACCATTTTATTATTTCATGGTTTTACAACCCTTTGTCCCACCCATTGCATCAGTCACCTTGTCGCTGGTAACGATAGGCCAGTCATTCTTGTACAAATGTTCTTTTTACATGATATTCTAACTGTTTATGTACATAATTCAATTATATCACCTTCATGTCTATTTCTAAACAATAGTAAAGACACATAATACAACATACATAATAATGCATTTACTGAAAAACGGCTGCCTTTAGAAACTTTTTTCTATGCACATTTTACTATTTACCGAGTACCGAAGACTAAGGATTTTTGATTTTTGATCCAGTTGCATGGCTCGTGGTCACGAATAAACTGTTATGGTCTCTATGTACATTAATGGTACAGTTAACAAACGTTCTGCCCTTTAGCAGATATGCATTTCTTATCAAATGTAAGGTACACGTAGTTTATCATAACAGACAATGAGTTTGTAATTAAATTCACGTACAATCCTATGTCGGATTAGCTTTGTTAACCGGTTTGATTAATGCCAACCTCAAATAATCATATCTGTGGTTACAGTGAGCGGAGATGACTGTGTGATAAGGCATATTCATATGTGTATTTCACATATGACTGTAAACGTTATTGCAAATAATCTTTCCAAACCTATTTCTAACTCACTTCTAGATCACTAATACATAAGAGAATCAGGAGAAGTGCCTTCTATTTCCAGAAATTCCAGAAGTAGTTACGTACCTGCTCTTTCTGTAAATTAAGATTTCAGGTGCAACTCCTGTGTAGGCGTGTCTCGTTATACCCATGGGTGACATTGATCACTTGCATTCAGACGAAATTTTAGTGACATTGATTTTACAGGAGACGATTTTTTTTATTGACTCTAAATTTAACTTCAAAATAGAACATAATACTATTAAAGCAAGTTTTAGGTCAACTAATATTGCCATATTTAGTGTAAAGATATTGAAAAATTTTAAACAAACTACACAAAATAATGACGTTAAAAGGAAATGAAAAACAATATATCTCGAAATGTAACATTGCCGTCGCTAATGAACGATATCAATTTAATTTTATCACGTAATAATTGGTGATGCTCGCCGTAGAACTCATTTTCGTTCAAGTTAGTTACAAAGTCAACGAACGTAATATAACTGGAGTTGCGACAACATTCTGTAGTATCGTTTAATTATGAGTTCTCGTAGTCCGCTACGCAAGTTACCGAGTTGCTGCATTCGAACGTAGCTAGAGCTGTTACAACTTACAACAAAACTAGGGTTGCGGCAAACTCACCGGAATTGATTATTGTCTCGACGCTCTCGGCGGAAGTGCCGTACAAGTTGCCCTTGTACTCGCCGTGCTCTATAAACTTTCCCTCAGATATATCTTGTTCCATTTTCTCGCGCGACACAAACACGTATTCCTTGCCCGGCTGCTCGCTTGACTTTTGTGGCCGCGACGTGTCTGCGTATTGTTACAATAGAACTTACAAACACATAGGTATGCTTTCTTTGAAGTCTGCTTGCATTTAATAAGTGGCAGAACTACAGTTCGATCAGGGAGATTCTACCACCTCCCTTATAACGCACCGCGAAATAACTTTTGAGTGTTGATTGGAGAGAGGCGGTTATACAATTGGACTGATAAACTCCATATAGATTTAAGAACTTTATTGAGATCTTAGGTTTTTAAGATATCATTAAAATGCAATTAACGCTGGAAAATCAAAGGTGGATGCCAAGCTTCTGAAGCCCAGAAGTAAGTTTGAACTTACATTGGGTATGAGGATACATCACACAGTAAAATTATAATGGTATATGTGATAAAAAAATAAATTTATTACGTCTTGTTATACGGTTACTACTAACACAATGCGTTATGGAAAAAAACTTACATGGCACTGGAGTGACGAATTTCTCAGGATCAGTCGCGATTAACCTCCTGCGGAGTTCATTCCGACCGACGCCAGGCGCCCCCACCAACACTATAGGCCTGACTAGTCCAGGTCTCGGATACAGCCGCGCGACTTCTTCGTACGTCGGTATCATTTCACGGTCAAAATCATCGTTCTCCTTTATGTCGTATATAATTTTCTTCACTTTGGGCGTCGATTTGCAGGGCAATAGGGCTGTAGCCGTCGGTGTGGGCGAACAAGGTGTTTTTGGACCACAATCCGAGTTTCCATTCGTCGGACTGCAAAGTGCTGGCTTCCCTGAACAATGTTGGTACAATGAGGATGATACGATGAGGAGTAATATAAATGAAAATATATCGATAATAAGATAATAATGGTTAAAAAAGGAACCATAATAATTTTGTATTGTCTTTTACATGGAGACTATTACCATATATCTAACCTTTAGCTAAACCTCTTTCCCATATCGGTCAATAAGGGCTGCAGCACTATGCTGCATGGTACTAACCATACCTCCTTTTCGGAAGTATTAGAAGCATATCCATATCCAACACAACATTTTACTGCGTTAATTACAATATTAACTGCTTACCAGTAATCTGCTTCGATTTCGCACACGATAAACGAGCATATAATGCCTACATTTCCTTTCTGTAGTACTGAACTAATACCTAACAGTCTGTTGCGTCAATCTTGTAGAAATACATTAAATTGTATCTGAAGTATGAAATTCAAATAAAATTTCATCTGTTTCTAAGGTCAATTAAAATATAGAAATGGGTTGACCTATTGCTATATTTAATTTGACCTTTTGGAAACGTACAATTCCGTCATTCCGTGTTTTAATATAACTCTATTGGTTTACGCGACGTATGCGGCAATCTCCGAGTCTCCATGTTTTTTTGATACATATTCAATAATTATCGTCGTATTTCAGTAGTCAGTTCATATAAAACCATAATGAATATCCCTCCCTCGCGACTCACTTAGTCTATTGGCGAAAAACCGTGTCAAAATCTATGCATTGGATTTCGAGTTTATCGCATTCAGACGCGGCGGAAAAAATTGCAGTGTAATATATAATGATGTAGTGATATAAATAATGTTTACTTTCCAGCTCGTACGTACCGTCCAATGTTTGCGGGTCAGTTTGTCGTTCATGAATTATGCGGCCTTCCTGCAGTGCTCTCGACGGTATTAAACCTGCTCGCATTACTTTGTCCCCTTCCCGTCGAGCCTGCCACCTACGCAAAATAATTATAATAAATTTTAGGATTCCCTTGCCAAATGACTAAAATGCCAATCATTAATATTCTGTCATATCAGTCTGCCTTTTTAGTTGGTGACTAATAGTGTTACACAGACGAAAATATGAAAATTAAATGTTTTGTGATTCGCTATAAAATGATGTAATTAAATTAATTACGGTAGACAAGGGAGTATTACATATATTTACATAAATTTATTGCAAGACTCCTCCAGGGTCGATGTTCTACTTTACTATACTAAAATTACATCTTTGTGTATGACGCAATAAAGAATGATGATGATGATGATACTTACCAATATGCGTCATCCTGTGAAACTATGTGTAAGACATCACCCTTTTTGAAATTTAACCCTGCTTCTTTGCACGGTATGTACGGGTCCTCAGCAGAGTTATAATTAAAAAGGGCTCGAACTCTCACTTTGCTTTCCCGTGAACCACCTTTGCCGAACGACGGAACTAATTTGAAGGTTATCGTTCCCTCCGAACTTTGCTAAAAATATAAAAGGTACGATGAAGTCAACAAGTACAATTTTCTAATCTAAAATAATTATTTTTAAGATAATTTTACCCAACCCCTTGAAGAGAACTTATACAAATTAATTACGGCAACTTATACAAATTAATTTAAATTTTCGGCAAATTAATTTATATAATTAACGAAATAAATTTTCTATTTTAAAAAAATATCCACATGATAATAATGTCTCATTATGAAACTTTTTAATTTAAAATATGTACTTATTTTACATTGATAATTTTATATACATTTACAAACATGCAATGTTACTACTGATAAATAAATGGTACTTCGATCTTGTAATAAATTCTTATTTATTATAATATACATTTGATGTACGTCTGCGTAACATTCTGTGTAAAAACACGACATCAAATAACGTGCGGGTAGGCGTATACAGTTGTACACCGTGTGCCCTGTCGATAATGTCAATACCCTGTATGTAGACCAAATAGGCGGCTACTTCCATACAATCTTTTTAATACCAACGACAAATGTCTTAAGAATTCAGTGGAAGAATATTACAAAGCAATACATAAAAATTAAAGAATGAAAGAAAAAACATCCTGTTACAATAAATTGATGTCTATATTTTCCTTATTGATATGAATGATAATATTTTGATCAGATTTATTTCAATTTATTCCTATACAATCCTCGTAGAGATTCCTTAATGATAAATTTTGGCTTTTTATGGCAATTTGGACAGGATTTTTATAAATGGGATATACTTTCATGGACTCTCTCTCATTTGCCTCTTATGTACTCCCATTTGATTTATATAACATGGACCTTTTGCTATTCAGTATCGATCCCTGTTAGTTGACATAGACTACTTTGAAAATTCAAAACTTGGAAACTCAAGACATGATAAATAAATCAAAGAGCTTACCAATATAGCCAATACGTCAGCCGGAGTCTTATTTTCCACGCTGATGCCGTTGACCTCGATGACCTCGTCTCCGGCATGAATTAGGCCAGATCGGTCGGCCGCTCCGCCATGCATAACACGAGCTATCACGATTTTACCAGTTTCCTCGTCTGTCTTTATTGTGGCGCCCTAAAAGGAAACCCTAGTGTTTAAAAATGCTAACAAAAATAGTGACGGCATAATGGTAACATTCCGATCTCAAAAACAGAGGATCTGGAGTTCGAATACCTGGCATACTCCTCTGATTTTACGAAGTTATGTGCTTATTACAAATAAATCACCTTTTGTTTTAACGATGAGGTAAATCGTGAAATGTACTTTCTGGAAACTTCTCCAAATCGTTTCTAAACTTGACTTCAATCCACTAATTGGCGATGGACCATTATGTTAGATTATAGCCTAACCCATCTCATTCTAAGAAAATCCCGTGCCCGTACCATGCCAATTAATGACAATATCATGACGGAAAATGTGCCACCTCACTTCATATGTAATCACATTTGCAGCTGACCCTACAGCGACTTTACAATTTCTTGTGTTACTATCTCAATCGGTATGCATTGCATTAAAATCTTAATCTATTTCCACGTTTAGAACATTAAAAATCGATAGCCTGAGAGCGTGTCCTCATTCTAAATGTTTTCAGCGCCCTTTTAACGTAAGATTCAGATCTCACAGGGACGGCTGCCTTAACGACGTCGCCAGCAACATGGCCAAACGATTGTCATAGAATTGTATGAAACCTAACTCACCTGGCAATGTCAGTCTAGACACAAAGCCCTTATTTCTTTTATATTCAACTTCACAAAGGTTAAAAAAAGTTATTAAAAAATACCTAAGACAGTTTTAAGACGCTACGATTTTGGTGCGGCTGTGTGAAACATAAGGTACGTTAAGTTATTTATAAGCATAAATTTTATATTTTACATCTTTTACGTATTTCATAAGTCATCAATTAACGTGACATAACACACTGTGTTTGCAATTGGGGTAAAGACATCAAGATAGGAATAAAGTTTCAATCGTATATAGGAATAAAGTTACAAATATTTTAAAAAATATACCTGTATGACACTCTCATCGATTTCATTGGTATTCTAAAGATATGTCTATTACGTAACTTGCTTACAGTAACAAATATGAATATTAAATTGGATAATATCAAATGTATCATGCAAGACCCGAGTGCAAAATGGCTTTTAATTATTTAAAGTCACACCAACTTATTACGAAACAAGTCTGAAGTGAAGGTGTGTTTCTAAAAAAATACATACGTATGTTGGGTGAAACACAAATATAATAAATTTCCACTTTAAAACACGGTGCAGCGCTGATATTGCCTTATTGCAACTGATACATAAATTTTGTCCAATACGAAACGTCACCCAAATGTGCTTGAAGTATTAATTTGAAAAACTTATAAGCAATGTGTATTGTGTGAAACGACAGGATAAACAGCTCGGGGAAATAAAAATCTTTGTTGGTATACAGCAAAATAACACAATACATATTGCATTAACATCTAGAGATAGCAGCTAATAAATATAGAATCTGGGCAATTATTAACAATGGGAGGGATCGAAAATATGATGGTATAAAATAAAAATAAAAAAGGTATATAATGCATAATTATAATTAAGAAAACTATGAAATGAACTGAAGCATTCAAAATACTAGCAACGAAATATCGAACATGGTGCGCATACTTACCACTATAGGCTCTGCACTCTGAGCTCCACCCTTTTAATAAAAAATGTCTTCTTAAATACACCCTATTTTAATAAGTAATATTGTATATAAATAAGATTTGCTCGCATTGTACTTATATATTCAAGGATAAAACAAATAAATTACATGTAATATAAATTAAGTTAAGTACAATTTCATGTACCCACTCAAACAATTATTACAGTATATGCCCGGGGTAATGAAAAACGGAGAAATTTTGTTCTATTTTATTACCAAGTTCATTTCATAACTAACAAGCGTTAACCAATGGCTATGCTCAAAACAGATTTGAACACGCAATTTGAATAATCTCTGTTAAAAAGGCAGTTATATAAACACTTTGAATGCGGCGCCCATATATTAGATCTGGTCAGCGTTACGGGAGGCGGACTAAACTGGAGCTTATTTCTTTAGACAGAAGATGCGCCGACAATTCAATGAAATAATGTATTTTTAGAATCTGTGCTTTATTTACGAATACGCAGACGTAATGTCCGCCCGAAGACTTGTAGCGTCGACGTAAACACGGCACTTGTGTAACCCGTAATCCATACAAATTTGTACGTACAACTCGGTTGTGTACAAGCCGCATTCGCGTTATGCTAAGTGATACACAGCAGTAATACGCGTGTAGTACGCCGCAGGGAAAGTGTTAACTATGAATATTATTGGTCACTACTAATTTTCAAAAGTATATAGTGTAATAATGCCAATTAGTGAGCCCAGCACTGAGTGTAAAATTTTAGCTAGATTCAAACAGCGGTTTTGAGTTACAGAAAACCAAATAAACAAATAGACAACATGTCATTTTTATATAATAGAAAATATTAAATTTTAAGTATATACTTAATCAACCAATATACATAAATAAGTATAAATATTGCAAAGTACCCAAATAATTTGTATTACATGATAACATTACTAATGATATATTTCATAATGACTTCATCTTTCATAACATATTTGATATGATTTGACTTTAGCTGCTATTTCTAAATGAGATTTTGGTAAAATTGATGATATTTTAATAAGTATAAACAATCTGAAAAATCAATATATGTTCGGTACAGATGTAAATTGCATTCAAAATCCATAAGATGTTTGGCGATGGTTTGAAAAATATTGTAAGGGACCATCAGCCAAGTAGTTGTCGAAAAAAACGAAGATTGAGTCTACGCCTCGCCGCTCGCATTAAATATATTATTTAATGTTTAAATCGGTCTAATTATCAGGATTAAAGTGCATGCCTTCTTGGGAAGGTTTCGGTCGCGTACTTATTACTTTGTGGTATTGTGCTAGCATTAGGAGTTAGTTGGGTGTCGTAGTATGTCGCCACGCGGCAGTAGCCGTAGTTGCAGTACACTGGGCACGCGGAGACATCATGGAAGTTCGCTCTAGACAGGACACATACCCTACAGCATAAGCATATGTACCATACAGCGTCTCCTCTTTCAAATATCGATATAACATATTCTTTGCGGGCCCCAACTCTGTGATCCATACTGCTAGACTTGTTACCCCTTCTTTTTACACCCACTCTACATCTCTTTTAACCTTCATTCTCTTTTCTAAGATTTGTATAAATTAACTGGGTTTGTATCGTCGGGTCCCCAACCCCGCTTTTTACCCATAGTAGCCATACCATATATTAGTGCAGGAATTCCTGTGGTTCTAATAATCGTATATATAATAGAAAAACACATGTAAAGTATACATACCAAGGGCTCATCACTCTTAACTAACTGGACAATTTTAACCGTCTCTTCCTCTTCATCGGCGTCAGGCGGAATATCGGGCAAATGTGGGTAGTAATCTTTTTGAGCAACGGCGTCATGTGTGCACAATATTGCCTGATAAATGGAAATAAAGATAAAATTAATTGAACCTCAGCATTTTTAGAATTTTTGACATTTTATATATTATAGAATTGGATATTTCTACAAATGTAATATGAAGAGATGAATAAAAAAGGTATTTTTTAAGAGGGATCAAATTACCTGAAAATGTGGTTTTTGGAGTAAACTTAACAATTCATCATAGTCCTTGGAAGTATTCACAACATTTCCAAACATTTCCAAGACTTCCAGGGTAACCTGCATAGCATTTGAGAGTAAAGGATAAAACTTATCATCTTTGCCTTTTGCTACTATTTTGTTATGAACTTGTACAAGTGCATGAAGTTGTTTGGATTGAAGAAGTTCACTCAAGAATGCTAAATCTTCTTCTCCTCCCGATGGGACTTCCTTCAATGAGGTCAACAAACGAGTTAGAGCTAAAATTGAAAAATTATATTAAGTGATATCAAATTACTTAACAGTCTTGTATTAAATGTAATATTAATATGAATACATCTCTGTGTTCCACTCCATCTCCTATCAGAATAAGAATGTTTAGGCTATAGATCTTACATTATTGCGATTAAATACACTTCATACACCTTTGAGAACTTATAGAGAATCACCAGCCATAGGGGATTTGTAATAATGCTTCCTTTTACTGTTAAAGCAAGTAATTGTTAATTTTAAATATGCTCATAACTTTGAAAAATGAGACAAACGGTGTGTGACTATGATTCAAACCTTAGATTCCCCATTTCAGAAAAGATAGAATTTCAATAACTTAGCGATCACAGGTACATGATAACAAGTTTTGTGTATTTCATATACAAATTTGACAAATTTTCTGTTCAGTTTCATTCTTTTAGGCATAAATTTTTGAAATCAATGTTAAAACAAATTTACACTCTGCTCTAAATGTCAACATATTTATAATGTTGTAATGAGGCTAAAATAACAGGTAATATGACAATGAATTACTGGCTGTATGATGCATCTGTTACATTGACCAAAGATGTGTTTAGTAAGATGCTTTGTTCAGATCGTTGTGATAATTTCATTACAATTTCTTTTTTGTATTCTCATTAAAACCTCATATAAAATGTATTCATGCAATGAAGGAAATGACATGTACTAAAGATTCAGTATGTCTTAATACAGTTATTTAACTGCATGGATAAGTAGGTACTCAGATTCAAAAAATTCAAATGAGCCCTATTTTGTGATCCAGAAGCAAATTTGAGTGACTACTTATATGCCAAATTTGCTTCACTATTTTTGTAAATATCATTGACATTATTTACATATTTATATGTGACAAATAATATTTTCTCTTTTTTATTTTAAGATGAATAATGTGCTACTCTTACTATGGCCACATTAAATAGCACATTTTTTTACAGAAACTATAAAGTATTCCCAATTTAATGACAACATTTTTAAGTGTTCTAAATTCATAAAGTAATTGTACTCATTTTCATCAGGCTTATATGTTGCTTATACAAATATATAACATGCCTGATTAGAGATAATTTAATTTGTTCCCTAAATGGGCTTTATAGTTACAATGTACCAACTATACATTATGCCTATATTATACTTTATATAAACTATAAATATTATTTAACTATCATTATTTGTTAATGAAATGACTATGTCATAACTCTACAAAGAAGTAGGATATAAGATTTTTTCAATAGTTATTATTGTTACTTTAGTGTGGTAAAATATGAGTTTAACCTTCGTAGTCTAGACCAAAAGTATGTTGTATTAGGAATAGAGGTTTGTCATCAGTGGCTTTGACCATGCTTTGCTACTGGACAGTTATTTCTATTTCGTTTTTTTAAACAACTTCTTTGCTAATTCTTGTTTTTTATTTCTTTATTTAATTTTGAGTATGGCAAATTATTTGATTACTTTTTCGAATATGCATTGCATGGCCTGGGATTTTATTAAAGAAAGTGTGATATTTTATGAAAATGTATATGTAAACTAGGTGTCAAATCAGTTACAGTAAAATTGAAGTTCTCAATTCACCAGAATATATTTTGGCATTCTTAATATTATGTCAAGACTAAACTTGTAAACATAATGTATATATATTATAAAATTCCCATACTCACTTTTTAGAGTAATAAAGCTACTTTCGCAACACAAATTCTTATTATAAATGAGCACCAATATATTTTATGATAATAATAGCTACCTTTATAAATGCACAAAGGCTTTTTAGATTTACATTATTGGTCTCAGGTATAACTGCAGAAACTTGTTTAAAAAAATCGTATAGATATGGAACATAACTATGAGAATTAAGCTTAAAAACTTAATAATATTCACGTTTCATCTAAATTCAATAGTTATGAAATTATTCCTATATATTTTGTCGAAACACAAACAGAACGATACATACCTGGATCCCAATTTTCACTTGGATAATCCATATTCACATAATTGTTTATATCATATGAAAATGAATTGTGAAACGTGAATAACAACGAATTCCTATAAAGCATTCATTGCTAATACTAAGTGCAACGTTTTGGATGAAAAATATGGGATCGACCAATTATTCTGAATGTTTCAGTTCTGTCTTTTACCAAAGAACATTTATTTTACTATTGACTCTGATTATATTATATAACATCGTTTAAAATCAAACATCATACACCCATAAACATTTTAGAAAAATCGTGTAAATATTCCTTTATAATTTGGAGAAAGCCTGCGTCACTTTCAGTATATTCACTTCAATTGTCTAACACAACTCTAAGAAAATCTCCGTAGTCAAACGTTCGCTATGCGCTCAGCGCTGTGCAGGATCTCTATGTGATCAGTCTGTCTGGTTCACAGAAGTCACAGACTACTATACTTTTTTCATAACGTCCACAGAACATTTTACTTCAGCCGAATTACGTAGAGACTTTTCTTTCTAAGAGAATGATTGAACTGTATGATTGAACGAACGAGAAGTTACTTAGTACACGACTGACAAGAGATGAGTGAGTTAGAACCATAGCGAAAAACATGTTGTACTGAAACTCTAAGTAATAGGTGATTTTATTAATAAATATAGTTTATTATATAATGTACATAGTAAAGCTAATACTGCATTAACCCCATAAACTACTATATTCCTTGGCTTCGGCCAAGAAAAACTTGATGACTAAAATTAACTTAGCAGTTGTAGTGACATCTGTAAAGTGAATTAGGTAACTGTTATCGTACCAAGCAAACTTGACGAACGGGTGAAATGCGACCTGCCCTGCCTTTTCGGCCTCAGGTACCGCATATGACTTGGTACCATTCGTAGTATCCGTTCGTTCAGTTATACTATTATTTTTTAGAAATTAACTACGCCCAAAGTTCAAACAAGTTTTAACTATGTTGAAATGAATATTGGTAAAAAAAGATTCTAAAGGAATTTGGAAGGGAGAACATAATTATTAATAAGCAATGGTGAAGACAGTTACTCCGATTCAGAATATAATTATTTATTCGGTGATCGATATATCAGGCATCGAAGAATTTAAGTATATTTTAATAAACGTAAATAAGTAATATATTATTTGGTTATTAATGATAACATCGATCTCACCTACCATTCGTGTAGAAGTAAAGTAAAAAGAAAAAATAATAATTTAATTAAAAAAAAGAACTATAAAATTAAATCAAATCTACCTTCATAGTTTTTGCTACCAGTACCTGCTTATTTTATCTCTGACGTCATTTCTGACAGTGTAGTTGGCTTGGTTGACTAGCATAAGGAAATTCGTGATGAATCGATACATCGTTTTGAAAGAAACACATGTCGATGTTTTTAATGAATGATATTTTATATTTGTCAGTATCAGGTCAGTTGTAGATAGAAATAATGGAACATTATAATAGGTCTTAACATCAGGATACGGGCGAAAAATACTTACAAGTCTAAAAATATTTTACTACTGTGTGCTGTGTATTTTACTCTTCCTCCGAATGCAAGAAAAAAGGAACGGCGCACTTCTTGCCCTGATGCAAGAAACACGAAACAGTATCGTTGAAAGTATTTTGTCGGTTACTTACAGTCAACCGGTGTTCGCTTGATATTCAAATATTCAGTCTTAACTTAACATAAATAAATAAGATATTAGAACCTGTTTATGATTATTTTTAAAGAGCTCCACATTTTTAAGACTAGTAAGCTTTCCGTCATAATTCTATACAAGCAAGATACATTATAACGTTATGTGTATAATTTATAGTAAATATTTTTGTTTTGGCTTACAAACATTTTTTTCGCTATCGTGTTGTGAACTTCCTTGATCATTCGTAAAAAGGTTAGATGTAAAATTACTCGAACATTGCGTCGAACCTATTTTATTGGACCAAAATTATCTTCATAGCGTAAGCGGAAAACAAAAATGCGTATGAATACACAATTGGCACATGAGGAAGTTTCGGTAACGTGACATTAACAATTTGTATTATCCATAAGCTGAAACTGACAAGATTCATATGATTATTATTATTATAGAATGGATTCTGATGTACTTATGTATAAAAAAATTAAGTATGTAATGAGAAAATATGATCATGATTAACTTAAGTAATAAATAATTAATAAATGGTAATTAAACTTCAGGCGTGAATCAAACACTCAACATGTTTGAAAGCTATACCTGTTAGACAGTTATAACATAGTCAGGTTTAGGTTCTATATATCGCTATACTATCGGTTTCATTTTCCAGTACAAAATATTTTTATCTAACACATCATTATTGAAAATACAATAGTATAGTTAATGTAATCCGGCGTGAAATCGAATACAATATAAAAATATATAATACTCGTAAGTATTTATTTGTGAAATGTTTCTTAACACTTTGACTGCGGCGCGGATATATACGATCGGGTCAGTGTTGCGGGAGACTGATATAAACTGGAGTTTATTTGATTACACTGACGCCAACAAATTACTGAAATATTGTATTTTTAGCGTCTGTGTAATATTTACGAATACACAGACGTAATGTCCGCCCCCAGTCTTGTAACGGCGACGTAAAAACAGCTCTTTTGTTCGTCGTTATCCATACAAATTTGTCCGTACAACAAGTGTGTAGGACCCGCAAGCGCGTCCCACCCAGAATTACACAGCAGTGTTGTAGCCGCAGGGAAAGTGTTAATTAGATTTATTTCTCCATGTTACACCGCAGTTCAAAATTGATATTCATCTGAAAAAATATATAACGATTGTAAAGAAAATTATAAAATTAAATGACATAGTATTTGGAACTGACACTTTAAAGTTAGTATATTCAATTTGTGGTCTTAATGCCTGAATTCTAACCCTGGTATTTTTTGTACTTGTAGTTGGAAGTCCTAGTATTGATAATATTTGCAAGTATTTAGGTAATATACAACAGGGTTGCCAACCGTACAATTTGTTTAGTAAATCGTATTTATACGATTTTAATACGATACACAATCGGATATACGAAATCGGATTCAAAATATACGAATATATTTGTACCAAAATAATATACATATAAATATTAAACCAAGTTCAGTTTTATAGATAAAATAAGGAATAATTACCAACAGACTTATCTAAATGAAATATATTAAATACCCTGAATTATTGATACATATTTATGATTGTTTTATACTTTTATATGATTTATTATTAATTTATTGAAATTTTAACGTGCAGTACTTTTCTGCAGTTCTTAGCCAAATTCGATTTTTGGTATAAACGACTAAACGATGAAATTATCGACATTAGTATACAATATAACTTATACAAGCCCAAGATCACATGCACATCACTACGTAGTTTAGTTAGCCAGAAGAAAATATTGTATTTGCGTGCCGAGTGTGTTGCTTTGTAAAAAAGGTAGGTAATTCAACACGTTAATGCAGATAATTTAAGTAATATAGTGATTAAACTATGATTTATTGATCAAGTTGTTGATATGTGCTGTATATGTTGTGAAAAGCCGGTCTGCTACTGTTCACACGTCTCGTTGCTAAAACCGCCATCCTACTTCGTCAAGGGATCGATCGGGTGGTGCGCGGAGTACCTATATAATTATAAATTGTTCTATTTTGGATCATTTGTAATTGCTGATAATAAAGTAATCTGTTTTCTTGTTTAACATGAAGTTATTACATATTTTTGTTAAAATAAAATCGTATCTCTGATTCTAATTGTATCTTTACTGGCTTATTACGCACTACCTAGTAGGTTTATATATTCAGTTGGGTGTATGTTGTTTATTATTAGTATATCATGTCTTGTGGATGCACTGGTGCTGCTATATCCTTAATTGTAATTCCTAAGTACGTAACGTAACGTAATTTTAGTTTTGTGAATATATAGATTTTCATTTTTTTCGCTATGGGTGAAAAAAATAAAAAATATGGGTATAATAAAATTTATGATATACATGATACATCAAGATGAGATAAGACAAATTGTATTCCATGGGGAATGTAGTAGCAATGACATTCTATTCATTATTTGTTTTATATTTTGTCTCCAGTCCTGTCTGTTACACATGTATGCCATAATCTGTGACTTATAACTAATGAAAAAAATCAAATCATTTTTTGTAGAGCAATCTGACCTATTATGTTAAGCATTTTTTTATTTGTGCATAATAATTTCATACCAGAAATTGAGAACATTGTTATCGACATTACTATGATGTCATGCATTGATTTTAAAGGCAACAATAGTTGTACTATTCATGATTAGCATAATATAGATATATCATTATGGTCGAGCATTGGCATGCATAAACAATGTTGTGCTTATGATGGATTAACAATTACTTCATAGATGGTAATATTATAGCCTGTGTGTTAAGAAATCCTCATATTTTGGTAATATTTATGGTTATCAGCTATATTAACAAATAAGATGATATACAACTTTATTTGGATTCAATCCAGTTGGATATTCCATATGGATGTTCATGGGTAGCAGATAGCACTTAACATCAAGGGCCCTGGCAGCTTATTTGCTTCTCTTGTAATTAAAAATAAAAGTACTTCAAAGTAGCTAAATGTTAACAAAAATGTTAATGCCGTGAATTACAAATTCACTGTGATGATCGGTCAGCTGTTAGATTTGTTCCTATTAGAAAATGTTTCTAACTGGGAATATTGGAACTTGTCATTACCCTAACATCTAGAAACTGTTCAAGGAGGAACTGAATGTATCTGGTTTAATTATTAGATACGTGTGTAATGTTTAAGATTATACAAGATGATAATCATTTATGAAATTTCACAGACTATGTTAGTGTCCTATAATTTGTATAATGGAAGTAAGTGTAGTGTATGTGGCCAATCAGACGTTAAGACAAAACTGGTGCCCATAGCTATCTTTAACTAACTCAATATAGAAGTATTGTCTTATTTCAAGACTATCATTCATGCATGTGTACTCGTAGTACCCTAAAAATGTTAAATGACCTTACCCCTCTGCACATTTAATCTATGCCCAAATTTTACAGAGTGAGCTAATAATTATGAGACGTGTTATAGCGATTCTATTGTGATTACACAATTGTGAAGCTGGTCATCTGTGTAAACTTTTGAATTTAAATTACTATACAACTTGATCAAAATTAATATTGAATTAATTTCCAGTTTAAATATAAAAATATATTTACTATAAATAAACTGTCATTGCTTTTTAGTGACTGAATTGAACACTTTATTTTTATTAAATTTATTGGATATTACTGATATTTTTTTATTTGTGTTCTTATTATTATTATAATTTAATGTTTTACCAGGTTTAAGAGATGCTTCATGCCGTACACGAGGGCTAAGCCGGTGTCGGCCTGTGAATCTTCGGAGCCCTCTGACGAAGCATCGAAATTGGAGACACATCTCCAGAGGCAGCTTGAAGAAGATGTGGCCAGGTAGGTATTCTTCCTTTGCTCGCATCAGCTATTTAAATAGTCCACTTATAACCAGTCCAGCCAGCAACCATCAGCAGTGAATCCAATCTCTTACAGTTCTACATGAGAGGTTGATGCTTCAAATCTCTAGCACATTAATCTGATATTGAAAGTTAGTTATCACTTTAATAATAGTTTACTGACTATGTCTTCCTACATAGTCAGTAAACCTGCTTGCCTGAGTGTTCTCTGTGATGTGAAACATTCTTAAAGTCTATCAAATTGAACTTATCCCATGTGGTGGACAGTGGCCCTAACCTTATCATTTTGAGAGGAGAATATAAATATGCTTAACAACTTCTGATAAGGCTCAATAGTATTAGTATTATTACTAAGAAGTAAAATTCTACTTTATTAACTCCTTTTACCTTTATTATAATTTCTTTAAGTATTTGTATTAGGATTTTTGGAGATCCGAAAATTATTGTATTTATTAGGCGTATTATTGTATTAAAAAACAAAATCATAATTAATTTCATGAATTTTACATTAACTGTATCCAAGTTGTATGTATTAAGGTATCCAATTTGATAGGAATTCCAGTGAATGTGATCTTAATTGATCCTAGTTCATACTGATTATCATTATAATTTAAAATGGTCTTAAATTATTTAATATAACCCTATTTATTAATACTTATGTTAAATAATTTTATATAATAATTGTATTTGCCATAATTGTGATTCCAGATAATAACTCAATGTATCCAGACTTTATAAATATAGCCTTAGAAGACAAAAACAGATATTAATAAACAATAACAATAATAACGAAAACATAGGTAAACAATTGTTTGTGCAGATTTTATCAGTGTTTATCAATGTTCTAACAATTTATCGTAATAAATGTATCTTTGTGATTACTAGAGACCAAATTACATGCATTTACATATTAATTTGCATATTTAGCTTATTCCCAGCAGTTATTCCATATTTTTTCTAAGATCTTGTGAGAGATTTTCTCATTATATGTACAGTATTATTTGCTAATCTTTTAAAATTAATCAGTGAATTGTTTGTTTGCCAATTTGCTAATGAAACCTCACTGATTCAATTTATGAAAGTAGGCTACTATATTGATTTTGAAGCTATCATAGGTGTAATCGGGTGAAGCAGTTTAAGACATTGGTCAGAATTATTTTTGAATTGAATTTCAATTTTAAAATAGTAATATATTTAATATTGTAGACCTTATAAAAGGTTGTTTAAGGACTGAATGTGATATCTCTTTTTTAATTAATAAAACAAATATTTGGTAGAAGGAATTAATCATCTTTTTATTCCATGGTAAAATCTCTTCCATGTTAATTGGTAGTTTGAAAATATTTAGAACCTAGGCTTTGATCTTTTATGTCAAATGAGTAGTTCAATTAATGAGTAGGCAGAAGATTTGCTACATTTTACATATATTTAAACCTATAAGGCAGACGGGCTGTCTGATGGAAAGCTGTCAACGTCGCCTATGGACATTTGCAATACCAGAACAATCGCCAATGCATCGCCGGTTTTGAAGGAGAGCTCTGTTTGCACTTTTTTTGAAGAGCCCCAACTCTAGAATCTATAAATAACAGAACTCTCCAGTTTAAATACTACCTGTTGGCTGCGAACTGGCACTCTAGTTTAAAATATAATCTACTTAATGGAATCAGTCTGGAACAATCCATTATACTTATAAAAGTATTTTAAATAATCAAAGGCACATTGTTGCTACACAACATTAAGCAGTAATTATCATTTGATACTTTTATATCTATAATCAATAATGAATAAACAATTTATTGATTGTATGATGATTTAAAATTATATGATTTTGTGTTGTTTTCTTTTTTGAAATTTATTATTTAATGTTATATATTTTGCCAAGTTTACGGCATTCTCTAAGCATTTTTCATGCATATTTACATGCATATCTATAACATTTTATGTTGCATTAAATCTGGTCATTAGTTATTATTACCAATTACTCCTAAAACAAAAGGTTCTTCATTAATAACATTTGCATGTTCGTAAATAATTGAAACAGTTTATCAGTGGGGATGAAGATTTTTCGTATTTTATGTTTACAATGTACTTTTGGTACTTGGTTAATTACAAACCATCGATACGCCAATCAAGCAATAAAAAAATAATAATAAGCTGAAAGTAGCTGAAGAAAGTTCTTCAACCTTAAATTTGAATTGCATACATACTCATAGTGAGTAAATATGACAACTGATTTTGACTATTTCTAAAGTTAATGTTCATATTTGAAAAAAACTAACGTAATAAAAGTTTCAAAATTTCTTTCTGTCTGTATGTACCGGTTACATTGAGACACCAAATATGCAGTTTGTAATTTTTTTAACTGAAAATATCTGCCACCTCTCCGTGGGGTATATTGAAATTAGAGTAAAGGATAAGTAGTTTCTGATATTAATACAATTCCAAAAAAACAAAGGTGCATGTCTTTACTAAAATCTTACATTTCCAGAGAGAAAGATAAGGATTTATTTTAGACTATTACTTTTACGGTTTCTTATCATTTGCTGAACAAGTGGCTAATATCTTTGGATACATGTTTAGGCGTTTTTTGTCATGCTCTTCAGCATTCACGGTATACTTACACTACCACGCTTCAAATGATGCGATAAAGACTACGGAGAGCTTATCACATCAAAAGAGACTTATCTTATCACAACACCTATGCATATGAACACAGCACTAAAATTGTAATAAAAAAATGAAGAGCATTCAGTTGGGAATAATTTAACTCGATCCTAGAAACATTTTTCATGTAGTAATTATATTTAAAATTATTTTATAATCATGTGTCGTTTAATTTAATTAATTTCGCTTATTAACAATCATATGGCTTTGCTCAGTCAATGAGTCAAAACAGAACGACCCACTCTGTGTTTTTTATGTTGAATAATATGAATAATCCTTGAGATTGTATTACTTTACAGAATATTCGATGAATCCATTTACACAGACATTGAAGTGGTGTGCGGAAAACTAAAAATACTAACACATACTTGTATTTTAAAAGCACGTACGAATCAGTTTTATCGCAAGCTAAAAACAATTTTGCATGTGAATATTGGTCGCGATACGTTTGATGAGATATACTCGTTTATAAGGTAAATTGTTCGTATCACTAAAATCTCCTATCTTCTTTGTTTAACATTTTATAAATTGTCTTTATTTTTTACAGCGACGCCTATACTGAGTGTGACGTTACAGAACAGGAAAGTGAAATAATAGCCTATCTACAAAATAATTTGCAAAAGAACGAAATAAGTATTAAATCAAAAGAAGAAAAGGTCGAATCTGACGTATTTTTGACGCCTAAATGTATAAGTCCCTACACAGAAAGGAGGTGTCATAAGAGTAGTACTATACTTAGTCCAAGCACAGAATTAACAAAAGAATATTATGCCTTAGTACCCATAGAGAGGAACTTATTAGAACAAGAGTTAAATGAACAAGATGCTTTGTCCAGTGCTTTTCAATCTATTATAAAATCCCAAGATACTGGTAAGCTGAAAATTTCGCCTCGAAGTAAGCCTACTTCGTTGTCTCTCTCATCTAGTCATATACCCAAAACGGTTAAACATTCCAACAGTTGTGATAATATAATTAAATATAATTTTGAAGACGAAAAAGTAAATATACCTAATGACAAGAAAATTAATATAGTGCAAAGTCAAAATACAAAATTAAACAATACTACCGGATTAGCCAAACTGAGTAGCATTTTTCTTAAGAATGCAAATAATTCTGATACAGCAACAGAGAAAGCTGTAGATCCCACCTACTCGCCAGATAGTCTAATAGCAGACGATCCCAGTTCTTCGTCAGATTACTTATCAGCTACATACGCTGGATCTCCTGGCTTAGGATCATCAAGTTGTCTGTTTCAATTAAATGTTGGCGATAATATTACCAAAATGGAACATATTTTTACGTCTTCCGATTCAGGACTAGAAAACACTGGTCTATTAGAAAGCTTGAATAGTCATAAAGATGTCACATTAACGGACATCTCCTTGACTGAAAGTACTTTACACGAATTGACAGCAGATGAAAATCAGTCTCATGAATCGACTTTTAGTCCAGATAAACATCAACTAAATCGATTCAAAGTTCGTACATCGCGCTCGGATACATCACCTATAAGTGGACCTTCTTCAGAAAAAAGTGGTAACGGGCAAGTTCATTCACCCAGTAAAATTAAAGATATCACAAAGTCGTCTAAAGAAGAGAAACAAAGACAAAACGAAGAAATTGTCATAATGGAATCATCATCTGTGTCTTCCGAGACTGGTTCTTGGGAGTCGGTATTTCCACCAAGATTGGCGGAAAAAGAAATATGTGAAGTGTTTATCAATGCAGAACGTCAGTTTTCATACACAGATGATACAACAGTTACCCAAACCGTAACTAGTGATGATCACGTAACAGTTTCCCAAACAGTCGCTCAACCCAGTGTGGCACAACAAATTAACACAAATATTGTCCAAAGCTCACCACATAAATCAACAGCGTGTTTTATAGATGCTGCAAATTTGGTTGACGAAGAAGATAGTAGGATTGAAGTAACACTTAGAAATGATGAAGTATCTAAACATTCTAAGCCAGTGATACCCATACCTAGTCAGCCGGTACCTTGTTCCATGGTAAACAAAATTGATATTAGTCCAAATGATTGGTCAGAGAGTAATGAAAACGACGACTCTCTGGAACAAGCTGATAATAAGGATCACGATTCGGCTCATAGGGATTTGTCGCCTACAATATTTGAAATGACTCCAATTACAGAAGATTCACTTAGTGCAAATCCATTTGATAGAACATTGAATGGTGAACCTTCTCAAGCCGAAGCTGATACAAATGAACCAACGAGTTACACAAGTCAAAAAGACAGTACTATATATTCGTCAAGTTCGGTCTTCGTGACTTTAACACCATATAATTCAATCATGTCTTTGAAAACATCTTCAGGAAAACATTATGAGTCGGAAGAAAGTGAAAATGATTCTGTTGTAATGAACCGAGAAAGTCAAGCAAAACTAAGAGCTACAAGATGTAATGAATCTTCTCCGATAGTCTCCGGTGGTGCTTCTATTGAAGATAGGAACACATCAAAAAAATCACCAAGTAACAGTAGGAAATCGCCAAAGACCAGCAATTCTTCTGCATGGGTCGTTGATATGTCTTTTAGTCCCAAAGATGATGATAAATCTGCAGCCAATACATCTGCAGCCTCCAAAAAAGCAGCCGATAAAGTATGCGAGTCTTTGAAGCATGAATCTAAATATGATGGATCTGATAATTGCAATAAAAGTAGAGGATCTGTTGATTCAGACAGCAGTGAGAAATCCAGTCATAAATTTTATATAGATCTTTCCAGCTTACCCGATCCTTTACCCAAGAATAATAATGAGACTATTACTACAGCAGAAAAGAAGAATATGTTTTCAATGTACATTGATTTGGGTGAAAATTCTACCTTAAAAGAAATGCCTTCGAGATTATCATCTTCTCTTACTGCAAAGAAACAGACTAATAATGATAACAAAAATGTCTTGAGTTCAAGTAAAGTTACCAAAGCACCTTTGAGTGAATGTATTATCCCAACATTTCCTAAAATTTTTGATCGAACGTTGGATGACGATGTAACGTCTAATTTTGAAACATATGAAACTCTGTGCAATGACCCAAATTTAAGCCTTTCTGAAATCATTTCTTTACCTAAGGATTGCCAGAAAACAAAAACAAAAAAGAGCAGCGAAGATACACGAAACGACAAATGGACAAAAGACTCACAATCTGTGAATGGCGAAAAAGCCTTTTTTTCGGTTGCATCAGATGTTATACATGAAGAGTCTTCAAACGATCAAACGACGGACCTCTTTGTAAGGTTGTCCGATCTAGACAAACCGGTGCTCAAAGCGGATCTGCCTCTTACTCATGAAAACAAAGACGGGTTAGATGTGAGGATGACTAGATCTATACCAGAGAATAATTGGGGCGAACAAAATCATGCAGTGTCATCTAGATCTATTGAGGTGATCAGTTCGTTCCATTCAGAAAATGCATTAAGCTTGAATAGATTGTTTCCACATCTCAAAAATGAGTTCAGCAAAAGTATGCCTGGGTCGCTGTCAGCGAGAACCCGATCTCCTTTACGGCAAGGTCTCTCGTCAAGCCCGGGCGAACTGGAGGAACAAGTATCGGATGTGTCAGAAATGAGTAGTGTCCAAAGCAGCATTTGTCGATCCGTCGTTGGTAAGAAATTGTCTTATTTCAAGTAAAACGACATAAATTATGTATTTTTTAACATTTTTCTATTGTCACAGAAAACAGCACCACAGAGACGAGTCAAACCTCCAGTTTGATTGGAAGCTGTCAGTCTCGCTTGGGACAAGATTTACTGCGCATGTTTTTGGAAGAAATTGCTCCAGATGTTATTGTGGAAGTATCTGGGAAGCGCATAAAAGCTCACAAATGTATTTTATCATCAAGGTATTTAATATATCAATTACCTGAGTTACATAATGTTATTTTTAAAGCATTATTTACAAATTACATTTAACACTTTCATTGCTGCTACATCATTGCTGTGTAATTCTGGGCGCGACGCGCTTGCGGTTCCTACACACCTGTACTATTATTATTTGTATGGATTATGGGCGAACAAAAGTGCTGTGTTTACGTCGAAGCTACAAGACTGCGAGATGAAACAACGTTTGTATATTCGTAAATGTTTTGTTAAAAATCTTCAGTCTAGAGAAAAGAGCACCAGTTAGGACTGTCTTCGGCAATCCTTACTCGATCTAATTTATGCGCGCCGCAGGGAAAGTGTTAAAACATTAAATAACCTAAAGAATATTGAATGCATTAGAACTTTTTTACAAACAGTTTTTCCATATTTGCCACTTTATTTTTCAGGTGCCAATATTTTGCTGGCATTCTTAGTGGAGGTTGGGTTGAGAGCGCTGGGAATGTCATAATTTTGCCGCCGTACGTATCCAATACTTTGTTATAAATTAATCACTTATCGTGCCATACTGACTCCCTGTCTTCTGATCCCAAACTATGCTGTATTAAATTTCCTTAAACTATTTTTCACTATTATTGCTCTATCTGTTATATTTGTATTCTTTGTTGTGTTACATTGCTATGTGTTTTTATGTGTAATTATATTTAAATGTTTTATTTGTTCCTCATCTTTATATCTGCATACCTCACCCCATCCATTTTCCACTGTTACTCCTTTTCCATAGGTTGGCTGGAAGAGATCACTGCATGAGCGATAAGTCCGCCTATTGTGTACTATATTGTGAAATATGTAAATGTTTGTATTTTATTTTATGGTATACAATAAAGTATATTCTGTTCTATTCTATTCTATGCTGAACCTATGATGAACAGAAAACATGTATATTCAAACATAAATAGATATTTTTACACCCAGACACAAAACTATATACTAGATTCATAAAACATATTTTTCCTGACTGGAAATCAAACCCACACCCCCAGCTTAGCAGTCAGGGTCACAGACTATAAACCAAAATGCAATGAAAAAAATATTTGACCGTTTTTTATTTTACAGGTTTTCCTTCAACGTTGCGCATTTTGCACTTTGCCACATATATTCGGGGGTGTCGACTATTCCGGATTCGGTGAGCATTCTCGAGTTGGCAACCATATCCGATATGTTAGGCCTTGAAGGTCTCAAGGAAGCCATTATGTTTACTCTTAAAGCTAAATACTGTCACCATTTTCACAGGGTAAGTAAAAATTAATTGTAGTGTTTATTGTATGAACTTCTTTCCAATTATTATGATAGGTAACAAATATAATATTATTTTTTTCAGCCATGCCAAGTATGTACTGCGGGTGTGTTAGAATGTTTCCCACTGTCATCAGTATATGGACTTGATGATCTTTATCGTAAATGTCTCCGTTGGATTACGAAATATTTCTCAAAAGTGTGGCCCACCAAATCGTTCGCCACCTTGCCTAAGGAATTGTTGGATAAATGTTATCAAGAGCACATCGTTAATTTGACCACAGAAAATCTAATAGAAACGGTTTATGGATGTGGTATGACAGGTGAGTATGACATTATCCTGTTTCGTTTTTTTCATTGTAATGTATTTTAAATAATTTGTTTCTTCGTGTTTAATTAGTGTCGTCGTTGCAAAACACTAGATGGGCGGAGAATGTAGCGCGCATGTGTCGTCGATTGGTGAACGCGGCCGCTCATTATGCCGCTCCGAGATTGGTGGCCTTGCTCCGAGCCATCGGCAACATGTCCCCAGACGCACCGCAACCGGCTAAACAAGCTCTCGACGATTGTCTGGCCGCAGCGATAGAGTGGGCACCACCTGACGAAACATGCCGAGCTTACGCGTTTCTCTCTAATCTAGTCAAAGAAATGCGCACCCAACATTACTACAAACCCGATTTGATCCATAACGGCGTTGCTAATTCGAAGGCGGCTCCGCAACACAACCTTCTTTTACTGCATGCGTCTAGCTGGCGTTTACAGTGCGAGGGTGCATTGGTCCGCGCAGCTCCTCGCGTTGTTGGCACGCAAGCTTTCAAAGACCTACCTTCGGATCTCCGTAAACGTTTGAGAGAACTTGGGTGTATTATGTATGGCGCTCAAGCTGTCGCGATAAGTACGTCTCCATCTCAAGATAGAAAATGCAGGTCTACATACACTACCAAGCCGACCAAACCCCACACTGCTTCTACAAGTCAGAGTCTTGATATGGAGCATGTTCGAGCTTCATTTGTTCCCTACAAGCCGAAGCCGACTGGTAAAATTGGGTCCATTGACAAGATAAAAAGTAACAGTGAGTTACGAGACGTTAAGAAGACTATCAAAGTAAACCCCCCTAAAGTTCGAACGACAAAAGCACAAGAGGAGCGTGCGAAATTTAATCAGACGAAAACGAATCAATCTCAAGATCGTGTAGTGAAAAATAAAGTACCAGCGCGCGTGAATGCCTTCGAAAATACGAAACCCAGGTACTTGGAACCACGACCTTGCAAAGATATGATCAAGAAAGCTCCGACGAAGAAACATTTTCTGTCGTCCAGTGAGTCGTCGCGGAATTCCAGTCCTGTTTTAGCTCGGAATGTAAGGACAAGTCGTATAAAAGTTAAAGCTCAGGCAATGTCCCAAGACAGCCTAGCGACAACCTCGCGCCCACGCACCGCCGAGCCGTCTACGGACTCGCTTAGCGAATCCCAAACAAGTAATAAATATGGGACGTATACCAAGGCCAAACACACCAGCAAGGGATCAGTTGAATGTAAGTATATTATTGCCTTAAACTGTCAAATTTCTAATCCTACTATGATACGAAAGTCAAATGGGCAGTTGTGATACCACAAAGCTACTGCATTATTAGTCATAGTTTACTCGCAAGATATAGAACAGAATGTTGGTCATATATACTTGTACTTGGAGAACTAATATCTCACAATCACATTTAACAGTATAACAAAGATTATAATTTGTGTAGGCATTACGCCGTATCATTACCTAGTTTAACCATAAGTGTTTATATATTAATGATTTTCAAATTAGACCAGCTTGGCAACTGGCTTCCCTCATAGCAGCTGACCTCCGATAAATTCAATCTTTTAGTTTTATATTGCATTTATAAATTTTTCAGCTGTCAAGTCACCCAAATATCAAAATCCACCCCATACATTGGCGCTCAACAATAAGGGAAAAACAAAGATACCCGTATTCTCAAGTCAATGCTCAAAGTCTAGTAACATGGTGTCTAAAGAACAACATAACGGAAACAAACGATTTAATCAGGTAAGCAGAGTTACAACCAATGTTCCTGTCACATCAAAATTCAACAAAGTTGAGAGAAAAGTGCCTGGCTCACTTATGAATGCAACAAAATCAAGTTCAGCAAAAATGGTGCCTAAGATAGTAAAAGAAACACAACCATGCAAAACATCTTCAAAACAGCAAAAACATACAAAATCCTCAATGAGACATGAAGAACCAGAGAGGCCTATAGATATTCCAGTGATGGGGCGCTCGGGTACTTTCTTAAAAGATGAACCCATGTTTGGAGACAATGCAGATATAGACCCAACCCTTTAAAGGTTTACCTTTAATCATCGATGAAATCATTTAGAATCGAGTAATACGCTATGAGAAGTAGCTATATATGCTTGTCAAATACCAAATGAACCATACACCCAAAATATGATATAATATTTATTCCATCTACTACTAACAACATATATTTTCAAAAGGTAGAAAGTTGTTATCTAAGTAGCATCTCAAGTTGATATTCTTTAATCCTTCGTTGAATGTATAATCAATAAGATAGGCCTAACAAATCAATAAAATATTTTATTGCTTATGTCTATTCTTGGATATCGTATGTAACTTAATATTAAGTAAGGAGATTCTTCGTCAAATAGACAACTCTGGACTTGAAGGTCTAATTAAAAATATGATTATATCGTACTATAATATATTTGTAGCATAAATTAAGTATTATTAATCTCTGTCCAATTTAATGAATTTAATTTATCTTAATTTGTTTCAAACGGAATAGAAATGTGACTATTAAGTACTATAATCTTTATTTATACTTTTGGATGACTTGTAACTTTCGATTTAGTTTTTTCACTTATAGGAATTTATTTTAGATCTTAAGTGTAAAGCAAGAGCATCCTATCTTGCTCTTTCTTGCAATTAGTACTTCATGATAGTGTATGGAATCTGTCCCACCATGAGTGTCATTTGAATGTTCTTTTGATAAGCGAAATAATTTGAATAATATATATTAAACAGTGTTAGGTAAGACAAAGGATTGATGCTGAAATCTTGGCATTGTTCGCGATGGATACAATGCTTTATTCCAATCGCTTGTATGGCTTTGTGTGCTCGTAGAATAACAGTGAGTCCACATAAATACTTTTGAACTATTTTTTAAGTAAACTTTATTTTTTATTAGTGCAATGGACTGTCCAGACCGAAGGTGACTTGTTTATCCTTGTTTCTGAAATGTTTATACAGTTAATTTTATTTTGCATTTTATGTAATGAATTATATCACATTTACAAATTAACTTATATGCTCAGTATACTTAATCCCTTGTACTTTTTATGGCGATAAATATTTAATGTAGATCTTAGGACATTCTATTTGGTGTTTAGTAGCGAATATGGATTTAATTAGCATATTGTAATCTAAATATTATTTATTCGTAATTATCATCACAATTTAAAAAATTAGAATCTCAAATGTAAGTATTAAACATTATATTATAGTAGAACTATTTGTTGATAGTTGTAAAATTAGATTATCGTGTTACATTATTTCATTAATTGTCTACTTCATATTTATTTTAGATTGATTAAGTTAATTAAGTGAAACCATGATCTATGTAAAATGTTTTATGGCTGGCTCCACAATGCCTATATATACTTTTTAGAAACATTCAAAAGTAAAATTATACCTAATTGTTATAAATCGAATCTTAGAAATGAAATAAGAAGTTTAGTGCACTAAGTTTTAATTTCCAAATGATCTCAATGATGCACAGTATTTTTATTTTAGGGTTTGCATCAGCCATTGTTTTAAGATGTAAAAATAGGCCATGTTTAATTTTGTATATTAACATTGTTTTGTCTAACAATTGTTTATATTTTTTACGCTCATAAGAATTCTGATATTTTAAAGATAACGAAATGAACTTCTAACATAAGCATTATTTTTGTAAAAATTCGATCAAGTTAAAATGTTTATGCGAACTTCTAGTGCAGGCTCACTATGGAAATACGTATTAAAAGTTTTATAAGAAGCAATGACGTTGACATCACATTGGGTATTGGACATTTAAGTTATTTTTAAGTTATACATTTCTATGACGATTGTTGGTAAGCAACTATTTCAGTGTAAACTGTTTGAGGAGATCATTTTGAGAGGGAGAGTGCTGGTGCAAGTCGAAATGGTGCTAACATAGTGGCAAGTGTAGACTGGACTAATGTTTAAGCAGCTTTTGAAAATGTTATAAACTATGATGGCAAATCTTGCGTACATAGCATCTCGGTGTGTAAACTGTAAACATTTTTCAATTTAATTTATGTGATAATTTATTTTCGGCAATTTACTTAATTTTTCATTTAATAATATTTTATACAGTGTAGTGCAATGTAGAATTATATATTAACAAAATGTCTCCCGTCATAGTATATATCTACGTATAAGATTATAGTTATAGAATATTAAAAATATATCACTTTGTCCCTCTTGTAAAAATTTCCAAATACATATTCTCTGTCATGTGCCTCGATGTATCCTTTACCATTTTTCTATCCTTAACTATGTAGATATCTATTTTTTTTCCAAATCTAATCTCATATTGACATTACAATTCTTATGGTGGATACTGATTAAGGACATTGGATTGTTTTCGACATAAGTACTCAAGAAGACGGCATTACAATGAACTTACTTATAATATTATGACTCCAAATATTACTGTATCGTGCTACTCAAAAAGCGTATCTATCACTCCATATGTTCCAAGAACTTATACTGCTATATAAGCAAATGTACTAGCAAGACACTAATGGCGTTAATTCGCTCTTACTAAGCCTAATTTAAAAGCAAATTTATAAATAGTTGACGCTGCATTTTAATAATCAAAGGTGAGTTTAATCTTATTTCTAGTCCTAGAATGTAATAATACGTAGTTGTGCAAATTGTTGTTATTAAAATTGTTTATGAATTATTTATGTAAGTTAGATTTTGATTCAAATAAAATATGCATGTATCAAATGTCTAGTTTCATTCTTATACAAATTATATTGTTTTCACAATTTGAAAATCTGTCTATTTAACACTGACTGCGTTGCTCATACATTAGATTGGGTCAGCGTTGCGGGAGGCGGCCGAAACTGGAGCTTATTTCTCTAGACTGATGATAATCCGACAATTCACACAAATATTGTACTATTTAGCATCTATATATCATCTACCAATACACAGACGTAACATCTGAATCCGTACAGCGCCGGCGTATATACAACACTTGTGTTCGCCCGTAATCCATACAGGTTTGTACGTACAACACAGGTGTGTGTGCCGCAAGCGCAGTGCAATATACAGCAGTTTTGTTCGCCGCAGGAAGTTAATTTTTGAAGCGAATGAACTTGCAGTTATCATATGTAATATTTATAGTTCATCTTATATTCAGTAGGCGTAGAATGATCTGAGCTGCCTAAAGATGTGTCAAGTTTTATTATATTAGAGGAGAAACAAATGAAAATGCAGGCCACATTATGTTAAGTGAAATAAAGAATTTGATAAAAAATATGAAAAGAAAATCAATTTTGGTAATCTTTGCAATAAAAAAAATTAATAAGTCTAAATTATTCAAAAACAACAAACATATGTACATACATCTTACGAGAATAAGCGTGCCCTCAAAACGGAATGACAAAGAATGGCTGGGTTTATTTTTTTATTTTATGTGAAAAATGTAGCAAACGAGTATGTAAACCACCTGACGTTAACACGACACCCACATACAACCTCAAACACGACTGAAATCCTATCTGAGCTAGAACGTAGATGCGTTGCCACTCCTGAGGACTAAGATGGTCGTCTCGCTTCGAAGTGTAGTCGGCAACCGCACTTCTCCGACCGAAACATAAGTAATGCTTTACGGCGGACTATGAGGGCGACGGTGGTACCTTCCCAATCGAATTATAGTTCTCCCACCTTTAAAAATTACTGTTATTCTAAAGGCGCAATATACTAATATAAGTAACCACACAGCAAACGGGAACTCTCCAACTAATATGACAGGTGGATCTGTCGGCAGCATCGTTGCTTTGAAAATCACGAAGAGATGTGGTTGAAAAACCTAGTAAATGACTAAATTGAGCTTAATTCTAACAATATATTATATATCTCGTACTTGTTTCTGTTCTTTTTGTAGCGTGTAGGTATATGTACAGTTTGTATTTGATTTTCTGTATTAATTTAGGCTTTGTTCTGGCGTTTCTAAGTTATGTAAGATGAAAATCTGATAAAATTAAATAGACCGGTCTTATTTACCGTTTCACCCTAAAACCTTAGTAGTTGTAACACCAATTTAGGTAGTTTTGATTCAACCTACACTAGAATAACCTGATCGATTTCTTTACAAAGTTATAATAATTATTATTACTACATGTGCAAAGAGACGTGGTCGCTTGAATGTCCTTGAGCACATAAAGTACAAGCGACCCGGCCAAGCGTGGCTTGGGGAATAGACTTTATATTTACTTACATTATTTTGCATTTATACATGCATCCAGTCATTATCTATTTGCAAAAACTAACGACTACAAAAGTCTATTTTGAACGACGACTAAATAACTATATTGAATTTAACTATTTAGTCTCTCGTCCAATTTACAAAAATAACTTATTATGCACGAAAACCTTCTTCAGGAATCAGTAGCTGTTGTTGAAAATTGTGTGATAATCTGTCCAGTACTTTTTGAGTTTATAACGAATACAATATTTTGTTACTTAACGGCTTGACGGTGGTGTTCATGTTAGATTCAATAGATTAAATCAGCGTTGCGGGAGGCGCCACTAAATTGGACTTGCTCTCTAGGGTTGCGCCGACAAATCCGGAAACCCGGGCCCTTAATAGGAAGGCAATGAGTTGACGCTGATACAACATTATGTTCCTTAGATATGTGGCATCTGTTTGTTAATAAGTTCATAAAAAACGAATCGGCGAGTACTGCGACTGCTAAACAATACAAAAGCTGTCACTCTGCCAGTTTGTTTTTAGGTTAAAGTAATGAAACAAAGTTATTTACAAATTAGTTTGTTACTTAAATATTTTAGGGATATGGCGCGAAAAAGTTTAATGATGAACCTGTATAATTAGGTCATGTCTGTACGTCAAAGCAGTTTTACACAAACATTAGTTCGACATGCCCAAATTTAGATGTTTTATGTACACCGCAATAAAATGATGTAGTAGACACAAAAATAATTTAATTAGGGGTGTTTCTACGTATATGTAACAGATAAAAACACCAGTGCCTAGAATGATAGTCATCAATGTATAATTTGCTATCTTTCGACTTTGGGTGGAAGATGTAAAAATATAGTACTGGTGTGTGTGTATCATCTACGAATACAAAGACGTAATATCCGCCCCCGGTCTCGTCGCGCCCAGGTAAAAACAGCACTTTTGTTGGCCCGTACTCCATACAATTTGTCCGTACAAACCAGGTGTGTAGAAGCCGCAAGCGCGTCGCGTCCAGAGTTATGTTGTAGCCACAGGGATAGCGTCAAGTACTTTATATACATATGATATTTTCGAGTACTTAGCTCTGAATATGTATACTTAACTGCGCGTAATCAGACAATAATTTGCCTTTTTTTTCAGATGAACCTGGCCGCATGATTCTACTGCAATTAGTCGATCTTCTCTACTAAAAATACATACCCACTTGAAATCATAAATTAAGTCTTTTATTTCAGAAAACGATACAATATAGCATAATAGTTCAATATAACAACAATACCATACGGAAAATTTAACTTTACTATTGTTAAAAAATAAAACTACGAATAATGCACTAATGACCTTATTCCAATACATCAATCTCCCAATTAAATTTACATGAAGTTACTAGAAGCGGTAATATATGGTTCATAATTACAATGTAAACTATACACCATGAATTCATGTGTTGGTGCTTGCACCGACGTATATAGATCACGGCGTCGGTCTCGTAAACATGTAGAGTATATCGACGATGAAGACGTGCAAGTGAATATCACCTTGATATACTTCATACATAATGCAAGACAATCCCCTAGGTATAACAATCCTGCACAACGACATACATAACAATAGTAAGAACAAAGAATATTCATACATAATACCGTAAGGTTAAAAACCTACAAATTAATTATAAATAAATAACTTATTAAATAATCCAAATAAAACTGGTTACAATTTTCAAGATTGGGTAACGTAATCCATTTTATCTGTCACATATTAAACGAATTGAATAAGACTCGAGATTGAACCAGATTTAATTATAATTTAATATTAAATGCACAATGTCCGTTAATTTAATCAATTTCAATTTTAACCCTAAGGTATGTGTAAACGTTATATAATTTAAGTAATAATAATTATTAATTACACATAGAAAGGAAATATTAGCATAATCAAATTTAATTCATTCTAAACATTCAGTATATTCACATTTCTACGAGTAGTGCTACGAGCCGATACATGCCGAGGCCTATTACAATTATGAAGTAAACTGAGTGGAGTTTAACAACAGATTCACTCCTACAAAGTCACGCCCACCTTTCCCTTAAAAGGCTTGATCTTCACTATGTAGCCATTTTGTAAGTAACTTACACAAATTATCTCAAATAAGTTCCTAACGCCTTTTGAATCAACACGACACGATGCATCCCTAAAAATGTTATCATAAGCTCAACTAAAGTTAGACCAACCGCATGAAACCCTAAGTTCTTAAAAGCGAATATCCTCTGTAACCGTTTTGTCACTCCCATATTGCAAAGTGGCTAAAATATTGTACAAATATTTGCGTCCTATTTAGTAAGGCAGCCTATAAAGTTAATGCCATCACGAGACTTGTAAGCTAATTCTCCAGGTGCAATGATCTAATTATATTATTAAAAGCTTTCAAATAAATTTCGTTGTAATAAATAAAATAGAGTACGTACCACTTACACTATAATATAGAAAGCTATATATTATATTTCACACACAGTGCACTAAATGTTTTAAAAGAGGATCCCAAATATTGGATTATGTATAAAATAATGATTAAACTAAAAACAATATTAAGTACAATATTACACATGTTTCTACACGCAAACATTAACTTGAACATATAATTCACAGGGCAGATAGAAGATATTAAGATATATTTTTTTCTAAGATATAAGAGTTTCAAAATACAATTCAAATACATACATCTAAATAACATTAGATTAACATTTATTACTTTATTAATGTAATATAAAATTTATGATTTTGAATATAACATCTATGCATTTGTTATGATTTAACAAATCGCAGTTAGTTGCACATAGCCTGAATTATACAGGTACAAAATATAACCAACTAGAGTTATCATTCGAAATGACCTAATGGTATGCATAGTTCGCAGTCATCTAACGAAAAGGCTTTATTGTATGTATTATACTTTTCCAAGATGTGATATATATTTCACGTTATGGCTCAATGTATTATGTTACAAGCGAACAGGAAATCCGATTAATGCTTTTGTTGCCATAAGTAATTTGGCTTCCTTAAAAAACTAGTCTTCTGTTTGTATTGTACGTAAAAAATAGTGACTAGATCTAGTAATGCCGTTTTGAACACATTCTGAGGTCTCCGGTTGTAAACAGACGAACAGTAATACATTGTGCCATTTTTTTTTGTAAAGTGACGTGCTCGAGACGAAGTTATTAAGTGCATAACACAAATTCCCACTGGGTTGCAACATGTTCGGGATATACATCTGGTGGCAATCTGTTACAGATTAAAAATATGTGGCTACTGCCTATGTAGAAATCGTTGTTGATTTATTAGCGATTTACCTCGCTGCTCTGGTATAGATTCGCGTCTGCTTTTGACATTAAGTTGTATATAACAGTGATGTTAGTTGTTTCTACATGATAAATAATTAATCATATTTTCTTTTTTAGGCGTAAAAAATCAATGCACTAAAGAAGTTATTAGAAAAATACAAATGAGCTCTAAGTCAATCCATAATTTGAGACTGCTATAAAGTTTTACACAGCATCCAATGAAACATTGCGAAATCTTAACTGATTATTAAATATGGGTTCCATCCTGCGTTAATGTTAACCTGAAGAAGATATTCTTGTGAATTAAAGAAAAACAAACAATTAGCAACAAGAAGTATAAAATCAGAAACAATTTTACGGTTAAAAAGGTAATATCAATGTGAGAACACAACGATTAATAAAATTTCAAGGATAATACTAATATACAGCAGATCTTGTAAAAATCCGTAAGGGCATACTTAAAGTTGATTTTTATGTATTTAAGTTAATTTTTGCGCATGCATTGAGCAACACAGACCTGAATAGCGCCGAAGATTATGACTTCTTTGACTTATTAAAATCTAATTAATTATATCTATTCAATAGAAGTTGGTACTTCTTCGCATTATTTCTGTTAGTGAACCCATCTACACTTCATATGTAAGTTACTGTAACTAGATTAATGCAATTGAATTTATATTTATGGTGTGTCAACTGAGAAATACATATATTTTTAATAATAACAATATATTTTAAAATCAAAGTTATATTTATAATAAAAAAAGTTTAATTTCACATTGGAAATTCGTAATAATAACAAAACTTTTCTCAAAGATATTTTTAAAAATATTACTTTCCTGACTATTGGCCTAGTTGCTAAGTGGTCAGTTACTGGATACTTGACTTTATTTTGTCATTATTAAGTTCAAACATTCCAGTTGTGAAATTTCTCAAATGTATACAAATTTATTTCGAATGAACTTTGAGACCTATTACTGCATTGAGAAAAAACATGATAGGTTTTATGAAGAGCAGCATTGTGGATATTGCCGCTAATTTGTGCCACCATTGTTTATTAATATAATAGTATTTATACCGGTCACAAATTAACTGACTTTATATGTAGTAGAGGTGTCATCTACACAGAATCTCAGTGCAAAGTCAATACAAAAATGTTTTTTTTTTCATAAATTATTAATTGTAAGTCTGACAAGTTCCCCTTGAAATAAAAGTAACTAACAGGACTAAATATTCCATAATATGAAATGATGTCTATGGCAACGAAGGATACAATGTTATGATCGCAGTATTGTGATACTCGCAAACAATGTTACAACCCAGAATAGACAATGTTCAGAAGACGTGTAAAGAAGTAAGCATGCATGTGAACCAAGTGTATTGTCTAAGTGTAAAAGCATTTGCATGTGCAATAGCATTACTACTGTGATCTAGGACCTCACTAGATATATTTCCAGTCGTTCTGGACTCGATTTATGTAAAACTTACATACAGATCTAGAAATTGTGAAAACATTCACGCGTCATAAGTGATATATAATTTAAATTGTCCTATGCAATTGTCATATCAACATGTCTTCAATTTAAAAAATGCTCCTAAACGAATACACAATAATATTCATACAGTTATGTCAAAAATGTGGTTTTATTAAAATAATTCTAACAGGTCTTAAGTATTTGGATGTTACTATTGACATTCGATTTATTGATTTTGTAAACTAATGATTATATGAATAAAATAACATTGTAACTTGTATATAAGATGGTCAGACTCATAAAAGTTAAAAACAGAAGACATATTGGGAAGACTGTATTATTTAAGATTGCAATTGGTCCAAGATCATACTGGTACTGGTAATGTCTAGGTATTATATTAGGGTATCTAATCTAAATTAGAAACCTAATATAATGGAAGTTAGAAAGTGGTCAGTTGTCTAGTGCGATTGCAAAAAAAATGCTGACATCAGTTTTAGTGTAACCATTTCGCCATATTTCCCTCATCATGCTGACTTCAAAGCAAGTTTATCATAACATTTCCGAAATAAATAAAAATTAACCATAACCTATACAAACCGCAGGTAATATAGCGATTTAACAACAAGTGACATGAACCAGCAACGGACGAACAAGTGTCTATCTTATTATCTGTAAAATTGTTAAAGTTGAAATTCCAATGTCAATAGTTACATCGAAAACAACATACAGTGCATATGATTAAATGAATTCCAAATCCAGAACCTTAAATTACAGTATGATCAAAGATTAATACGATTACAAGTGATTTACAAGTTTGTCATTTTACATATTATCGTTAAGAATTGCATCATGTCACAGTATACACAAATAAGTAAACAACACTATATTATGTAATAATTTTGTTCATTAAATATAATAAAGATTTTTAATACTACATATAGACAAAACAAAATGGTCTAGTGCCAGGGAGTTTGATTTTACTCAAGTTTGTTACGTGCGTACCCAGCAGGAGGATCGCCGACGCTGCGGCTTCACCTATTCCGTGACCCAAAACAACATGTTCTCTTAATCGGCACTATAGTATTTAACTTTAATTAAATAATTTTAGGCATTCAATAGCTTGTACGCAAAACGACCACTATAGTTTCAATATTTTAAGATTAATTGTAATTTTAATATTAATTAAATAGTGTTAGAAAACTTTTGTTTTTTTTTGGTCCTCCGGCTGCAGTAAACGTAATTAGTTACTGAACTAGTGTTGTCATTATTAAGCAATCATTGCGGATAATTTATCGCTTCTTTCAGCTGTGTTTACATAGGCTTAAAAAGTGTGTTACTATAGGCCTAAAAACTAAGTGCAAATTTATTTTTCATCAAAGATGTGTACCTATTGAAGTTATCAACTGAAGTATTTTATTATTGCACCGACAAGACTATATCTACTAAAAAATCTACTAGTTTGGTAACTAGACGAATAAACAACTCCTGGCACTAGATCAACAAAATACAATTTTCTAAATAGAACGAGTGCGTCGGGGATTCAAATTTAAGGCGATATTAAACGCCAGAAAAAATTCAAGTTTATTATTATACATAGATATTAAATATTAGCGAAATACTTTAGCTCACGCTAGAGATGACAGTGAATCTTACAATACTTTAATTTCCATTAAACAATAAAATAAAATGGACGCAGTCATCAGACGCTCGCTCGGTCGGTATCGATGAAGGGGCACGAAGCCGTGATTCGCTGGTGAACACAAATGCATTACGGAAGCCAGGGAGCTCGCTACTGTAGAAACCTGAAGCTGCCTTGTGTGGGATGTTGGGAGTGTTGCAACAGCGGTATCTGCGAGGTGGCGTCGGGTCACCGCGGGGGGCTCGGGGGCCATTCACATGAGGAACTTGCCGATGATGATGCCCAGCAGCGCCATGCCTATTGCGGTGGCGATCCACGGCATTAACGCCACCTGTCCGTTTTTCTCGGGGCCGTACGAGTGACGGCGGCCCACGCGCCCGTCGCCGCCCACTTGCTGATGCAGACGCAGCAACTCCTCCTGCGATAACGAACACAATATTCAGCATATACCCCAATGTAATTGCTGACTTCACAACAATCCAGTGTTACAACAATATCAAACTCATATATTATTGCTTCCATGATTGTTCAAATTAAAAATGTACATTATTTTTTATAACAATTAGGTTTGAAAATTTATGAGAAATAGAGGCAATGTAATTGACTACTAAATAAGAATATAATAGAATCTTTTAGTACAATAAAGAATTATGATATATCTTTAATTTTTGAGATAAAATATGGTCTATAAATGAATTTGCCCTTGTAGAAAAAAATACCTATTTTTCTCAACAAAAAATACGTTAATAGATTTAGACTTAGGAAAGCCTGTGAATGTTATTAACAACTTATGACTTAAAAGCCAAAACGAATTCTGTGTGTGGATTTAAGTTATGGAATGATGACGATATAGTAACATGATTTTGGTTTTTGTTCAATTGCATATTAATAAATTCATTAGGTACATGTTACCTCACGTTAGGTAATAATCCCTAACCTGAGTTAAATTTTATTTGACCTGACTCGATTTTTATCATATTACGCCAATCTTTTTTAGACAAACAAAAAAATATCTTCTTTTCAAACATATATAAATGAAAACTCGCCAGAGTGAATCTGCACATAGCAACATAAAAAAATATATGGGATAGATACGGGAACACAAATACTTTTATGATATAGATGTATTTGCTCAGCTTGACTAACCTATACACCTATTTATTAATAAAAAGAGTTAACAATTCAGTGGTTTAATCCCATTTCTATATTTCTCAGTATCTATCAGTCATAAACTTTAAAAAAAGACTATAACTAAAGAATTGTTTAACTCTTTCCGGCTGTCAGGTAATCGTAGGACGATCAATTACGCGATGACGGGATGAGGGATGGGTTAATCGGTATTAACATCGCGTAAGCAAATATCACGCATTTTTTATTAAAAAACAGTTTAGAAAATTGCGAAACTACTATGTCAAACATAAGTGGACCTTGTTTCTGCATAAAATCGGTAAAAAGACTCTTACATACGAAGGAGCACGAATTTATAATAAAATTCCTGCACACATCAAAAATGTAATCTCATTTAATGCATTTAAGATTAAACTAGCTGAATACATCATAGAAAATTTACTTTAATAAAAACAATCACAAAAAGAAAAACCAATGCGTTAAATGGGTCAAGAAAACATAGTATTAAGACGAACATTAATGTTATATTTTTTATTTTTTGTGTATTCTTAAGTAAGTGACTATTGTGTCTTTTTTGAGAATAAATGTCTATAAACCTAAACCTAAAATCTTTATTTATGATTAACGCATGGTGAAAAATCTCACGGGAAGTTAAAGGAGCGCGGGTAGGCCTAATACTAATGTCCCGACATTTCACTAAAGAGGTGAGGATGATAAAAAAAATTGCAAAAACCGCTTCATTTAATAGACCTAGTTATTTGTTCTATACCGAATTTTGTTAACTTTTGCTCGCGAGTGCGTAAATCTTTATTAGATGTTAACATTGTAACCAGAAAATAACATTGTTTTATGTGATGCAAACGAGCATGCAGACCACTTGGTGTTAAGTAACAATCAAACAGGGCTGAAGGCATATTTCAAGTCAAGTTGTTAGTCCTGAAGAGTAAAACGCCTCGCTTTTAAATGTAGCCGGCAACCGCCCCTCTCCAACCGAAATACAACACTAGATTCACAGCCGATTATGCGAGAGGGAGGTACCTCCCGGCCGGACTAGTTCCACCACCTTTGTATATTTTTAATTAACTGGATGATTAGGTCTGTACATTTTTGCTTATCCTTTTTTAAAGTAGTATAAATCAACCTGTACTGTTTCATTCATTATAATATTTATTGATTACTTTAGAACTTTTCCACTAAAGGAAAAGTGAAAACATTGTTTCATCGTGCCTATTAACGCTATTACCGCAACAACGCAGTAGTCTCGTCGCTAGTTCTCACGATGGCACACTAGGTCGGCTAACAAGATCATGCTTGCATACAAAAAATATGTATAAGATAAATAAACAGTACAGTCATATCGCAAACAGCGCAAGCTAGCTAGCATGTTACGTTACAGAGCTATAAATTTAATTTTCTACCGCAAAAACATCATACGTTTGGCATTCTGTGCGAATCTGTAGGTTAAGTATTATATTTTAATATATATGTATACATATAAGAATAATCTAGCATTTATTTGTTCCATTGATACATTAAATGGGACAAAGTCTAATAAAATTATAACTCGACATCTACCAATCCAATTTAATAGTGTATATATAATAATGTGTCTTTATATGCACACATTTGCATTTCCGATTAATAGTTACTATTACATTACAAATGTACACTATTTTGAAAATAATGAGAGCGTAGCAAGCATGATTTCCTAGCGTAATATGTTGTCATTGGACACACAAGGTCAAACTGCAATCGGCAATGCATAGTTCGACGGTAGATAGTTATCTACTGTTCATGTTATGCACCGATGACTGTAACGATTAGTTTTAAACCATAATCGTACATAAATGTAAGTGACTTTATTAATATCTGTAACGCCAGCGGGATTCCAATACAAGGACGATACTACATTAGCACCTGTAGTTTTAATTGCGTTGAAATATTTTATAAACAGCCTACAGTGTAGATATCAAATAACAGAATAGACAACATTCAATCCACTTGAGTACCTATTCAATTCCAAGTTGGTTATGAAATCCTAATAGTCGATGTGATCATCTCTGTCATATGAACCAAGTCTACGCCTATATTTTATTGCTCTGATGTGATCAAATATTTTTAGTCAAAACAAAGAAACAAATAAAATAAAATAAAAAAACTTAAAATAATACAAAAAATATACATACATAAAAATAAAGAAACATATTCGCTTAGCATTTTTATTTCAATAAAGCTTTTGGCATGTCTATATTGGCTGAGCTTCTTTGCAATAATATAAATTATAAAAATACATACAAGGCGGCACCTCACATTTTACTATTAATGTTAAAACGAGTGTTGTTGGATGTTCAACGCGATTTTGTTCGCACCATCCACTCAAAGTTAAACTGTTTCAATTTGATTGAACCCGTACAATATCTATAATTTAGCAAAAACACTAATTACCTATTAATTGAAATGATGGTGTTGAGGACTGGGCGGTTGATACAGAATCAATGTTTTTATCCTCAAAATAAAAAAAAAATATGATGATATTGGTGATATGTGTTGACGATCTGCAAGGGACACTTATAACCCAGTATTGAAAGCCTAGTATTGCCTGCGTCTCACACGAGGGATCGAGGGAGGAAAGGGATCGACTTCGTGGCAAACACCTCTGATTTCTCGAATATACAAACGTTACAAATTAACTTTCATTTGCCAAAACCTACATTCCAGAGAGCTCTCAATAAATTACTTAAAAGTGCGTGGATTTTTCCAACCCACATTTGGCCAGCGTGGTCAGTATGGTCAGACGCTACTCATTTTGAGGAGAACCATGCGCAGCATTGGGTCAGCCGTAGACCATGATGATCCCTTTTCCATCAGTATCACGCAGACTACGCAAACTGTTTATAATATGGATGTCAGACAACAAAATCCAGACATGTACCAAATATCAGTGTCAGCCGTGTATGTATAGTTAAGTAATAAAGGTTGGCGTAATATTGATTTCTCTAAAGTACATTGTAGTACAAAACGAAATCTCTTTTTGAACTAGAAAATACAGTAAGTTAAATGTAATGGAAGACTTTGGTAGAATTTGTTACTTACACATATGATTCTGGTATATCAATATATGATTTACGTTAAATAAAACCCAATGTTATTTGGTTACTTAAAATAAACCCATAAGATAATTATATAATAATGTTTTCCATACATTACCTTGGCGACGATACATTGATGTGTAGAAGTTTTCAACAATGCCTTGTGTTATAACCAGGCAATTAAATAATTCTGAGTATTGAATTACTTTTAATAGTCGATTATTTCTTAAATATAAAACATTTGAAAAACCGATATAGACATTTGAAATTTGAAACCGTAACCAACAAAACAGAATTATGTTAATGAAGTTCGTGATGTTTAAAAAAATCTACTAGAATAATGTTCGATGTTTTTTTGAATATAAATCACATATTAAAAATTAATTTATCAATTATATTTGTAAAATAATCGACTTACATAACACTTTTGCACTCTCGCCGAGGTTGACTTTTGAACACATTGTAAATAATAAAACCTGCAAAGTTTTCTAGGGGATCTACTACAACCATAAACCAAACATTAAAATGCACATAAACCATAAGGATGACAATAAAGATACATAAATTACACCAAGAAACATCCAATGTGTGCTTTCAGGAGTTGTGGTACAACAAATACCTGACCGAGTCACACCAATACAACATTTATTAATATTATCGTACTCAATACATAGAATCTACAAGTTAAAGAAAAAATATACTTACTTTTAATCGAAGATTTTCATGTCTCAATTTGCTCTCTTCCTCTCTTAGATGAATCACCTCATTTGTTGCTTTTTGCAAATCACTTTCCAAGTTTTCAAATTTTGGGAAAGACGTCTGAAATAATATGATTAAAGTTTCTAAGTAAATTGCAAAAGGCGGATGTCAAACTTTGTATTTTGGCATACGTTTTTTGCAAAAAATAATAAACATGCAGATTTGGGATAGATTTCAAATATTTTTATGTACATACGCGATCTAAGCACAAGCATGGAGCTTAGCCTGCTAGCGGTACTAATTTATCGATTGGTCTGTTATATTACCGTAGAACCTGGGCGGAAAATTTAATATATTTACGAAAAGGTACCACTTTCACGTTTTAACGCAATATCTTTAGTGGCCTATTTTGATGCGTACCGCGTACGTATCGCTATACGTTATACGAACGTATGATTTTAAATCAATAAGGTCGCGTAATAGTTACATTCAAATACGTTACTGTTACTTACGCAGCGTTGATTTTATGCCAATATATCGACACGCACCTAATGAAACTTGGTCTATGTACGTCACAATTGTTTCATACTTATGTATGTCGACGCCGTCGGTGTTATTTATTCCTCTAAAAAAGTGATCGGATGTGCGATAAATAGAATGATCTACCATTAATGCTTGTCAACAGTTTTTCTAATATCGAAATATCGCCGAAGCTCCATGTAACCGGACCGAAAACTTGCCATAAAATCGAAGTATGCATCCGTTACATATTAAAATTTATACGAACGATAAAGGTCGAAGCTCGATTGCAATAACACTCTTCTTGACAGATGCTAGTGTTAAAATAATCTATCTACCTTGTGCCTAGTTAGACTGTTTTAGAGGCAACATGTGGCGTACGGAACTGAAGGTGTTAACATTTATAATACTTTGCAAGTTTGTGGTAAAAATAGACCACGATCCATGCAACTGGACTATGTCGTAAATACAACCCATTCTGTTTATCCGTTACGTATTAATATAAGTATATGAACGATTAAGTGCGATGTTCGAATGTAGAAACAAACTTTAAAATAATAATGCCCCTAACTAAAATTTTGGAACAATTACAATTTGTGTACGCTTAGGTTAAGCTTTTCTTAAAATATATAATTTATTTACATGTTTCGTGCTGTGCATATTTCGGAAATAACCCGTTTATTTCTTTATTGCATATATCGAATGCGTTACGGTAATTATACGTAGCGTGCACCTTTTCTATTCATAACATTAAATTACCTGATGCTAAGTAAATAAATAAGCCCTAATTATTTATAAGCAGCACTAAGGTGCCATCTGTTGTGCAGTCTGGTGTTTTTAAGATATATTACCTAAAGTAACAAGTAAAGTAAAAAGTTCCAGAATAATATCATCACTTTCCAATTTTTCTGCAACATCTGAAAGCACTGAGAAAAATATCCTGCCTCAATTAAGGCTACGGACGCATTGTACTTTAAAACTTTATAAGATTTATTCATTAGTAATTTATCGGTTTATCGTAGGATTGACAACCATAGATTTGGTTAACTATCTGATAAAACACACCTCGTGTCGAGGAAATCAATAAAATTGGACGTGTAATGGGCTTTGTTTTGCTAATAAATGTAGAGTTTCGCGTGTTATATTTTTTTTCACTCGATTCAAATAATTAATACTCGCTGTCTTTATTTTGTTGCCATAAACAGTAGTAAGGCATACTGACTATTATGAATATGTGTTCTTGAAAGAGAGAAAAAAATATTAGTATTATAAAGAATCAGTTATTTCGACAACTATGGCTTTATAGATTCCGTAAACGAATGTTGTGATATCTAGATATCCTTTCTGACTTAATCCTAGAAATTTACAAATATTGGAATAAATCATTCGAATCTGTCATAATTTCACAATTGAAGTTACCTAATTAGTTTAATGTTGAACGATGAGTAAGTTCAGTGATTCATTGTGATCATGAAGTCATATGAAATATTGTGAGAGCTGTCGTATTATAATTTTTCTATAAACTTTTATCAGGAGACTAACATGGTTACCACATATCAGATAAACTTTTGTTCGTCACAATAACTTTACGGGGTCTAGCCGCCAGATCACGAAACGATTGGGTTAGGATGGAACTTATCAGTACAGGGTGCAGTTGCTGGCTACGCTTTGAAGCGAGGCGAACATTTTGGTCCTCAGGAGTAGCAAGCAACGCATTACGTTCAAGCTCAGATAGAATTTCGGTGGTATTTGTCTGTGCATGTTTATGGGCTGCGACTACTTAACATCAGGTAGTTTGCATGCTCGTTTGCTACTCTCCCCATATTGAAAAAAATAGATCAAGACGGGCACGGTAGCACTCTGCGAGCAGACCAAAATCCTCCCCAATATTGACTTGTCTTGACAGCCGATGCAGTATTCTTTATGTTAATAGACTAGGAAACGAACGTGAAGCCTATTTTGATTGTTAAAGTTCAGCGCTCTCTGCAACACATGGGTACCGACATACAAGCTCAAACAAATTGAAGGCGTGCTGTGGTAGCACCTAAGTACGTTGCTTCTTTCTTAGGACTAAAGCTTTCGTTTCGTTTCGTTTCTAAGTGTAGTCGATAAATCCGCAGTTAATCTGTGTAACGGCTAGACATAGTAAAATTTAAATGTAACGAAATATATCGGCTATGTATTAAACTATTTATTCATAGTTATTACCTACAAAAATTATAATAATTTTCACAATATTTCGGTAACAAACACAAATGCTAGAATCAAAACCAATGGTCTTATGATTTGGAAAGATTTCTTGTGATAAGTCTAATTTATTCTATTCCTGCATGCGTGATCATAATTTTTGCTATTTTCACCGAGATATTCTGTTTAATGATTGACAGTTGCAATAGAGTAAGTGTGTCAGTTAGTCCTGTTATTTCTAAATGGCAATATTAAGAATTTCTATCGCTATAGTCATGTCAATTGTGCGTTATCCTATTAATACATTCTAGAAACCGTAGATGCGTGATTAAGGTAAAAAGATAGATTGTAGTTTGAAGTTGGTGCCTACGGATAAAGATGATACAAAAGGGGTACCGTTTTCACATTAATAGATCCGGAAGTGAGGTCTTCATCCTTCCGCTTTGCTTCATTCTGGATGAAGCCTTCTACAGCATCCTGTAAGATAATTGCAACAACATGCCAAGCTTGGACATTTTTTTTAACAGACTCGTCTTAATTTATGTTAAGCAAGCATTTACTGCAATTAACGTCTCTTACTCGTTTTTCACACAAATGAGATGATGATCACACAATATTAATGATCAGGCACGTAGCTGTACTCTTAAAGTATGAATCTCACGGCATTAAAAATCGATCTAATCCGTCTATTTAAAACACTGCAACAATATGCAGATTCAAATGAAGTTAGTCTATCAATGTAGACTTGTCTGTATGTGTATGATAAACACGCTAAAGGAGAGACTTCAAACTGAGCGGACAGGTTAACTATTTTCGATTTGTAGTAAAACACCGCCTAGCGTACGTGCCTGTACACGAACGGAGTCCACAAACTTAATGCATGTCATTGTGTCACGTGATATTTCTATACTTAATAAAATACTCGGTCAGGAAAGTGGGCAAATAAAATATAAAGAAGCTCACAACACTACAAAAATATAAAAATCATGTCGTGCTTGAAGAGTTCCGAACTAAAACTACGTTAAGGGAAATACTCTAGTATGTTTTAGGGAGGAACTCTAGTCGCAATAAACACCAATAACTAATACAACACCCAACAGCTTTCACATTCATTACCTTTGTAGATGGTTTGCCCTCGTCTGCTACAGCCACCCGCTTCTTGGAGACCTCGTTCTGAGCGGCGTTGTCTCCGGCATCCTGCAATGTTTGTTCACTATGAAGCAAAATTATAAAGCATCTACGTAAAGTGATGCTATGAAATAGTAGGACAGATATATATTGCTATTAATTAGCTCAAACGTGAGCTAGGTTTCGATCGCGCAATGAATAGCAATATATTGACCGGATCGCGGGTCAGTCGAGAATTTTCCAATTAACAAAGCTGCCTGACGCAAATGTATGCGTAATTTTGTGAATGTTGAAGGTGATTTACTTAAAAACGAGCATATCATATTGATCGGTTTAAATTAGTTATGCACTGCACTTTAAGTTTCATTATAATATGGGGTTATTCAGGGGAGTTCCTGGAAACGTTAGTATTCTGGAAAACCGATACCGGCGGCATATGCTCGTAATAAATAATTTATGTGTATGCATAAAGTTGGATTCTTAATAGGTACACGCGGGAATAATAATAGTACATAGGGAATTCTCGCAGAGTTTTAAAAAGTATGAAGAGACATTAGTCTTGTTTATATCATCTAAAAGCTCTACAGATTATCACATACTGGGGATAGACAAACCCTTTTTTATATATTTTTATTATAAAGAAAAATTCGTAATAGATCAAAAAGTTCCAATTATTTTGAGATAATTTGTTCATTTGCATACAATTTGAATAATTTTGGTCTAAGTTTTTTTTTATATTACCAAATAACAACGTTATTAGACCTGAACAAAATTGCAATTTGATATGATAATTTATAATAAGAATGCTTAGTTAAGTAAAATATGACTAAAGTACGTGCATCAACATGCATTTCTCAGTGAAATTAGATCTTGTAATCCAATGAAAGAAAACATTACCTTGACATATCTCATCTACCGGAAGACAGGCATGTTATACTAAGAAATGTCTATTTGATATTCTATAACACAATATAACGACAATGCATATTAAACTTCACGAGCTAGTATTTTGAAAACATTGTTAAATTCCTAGTAGACTTCGTATTTCAGTAGAACTATTGTATAACAGATATAAGTTTAGTTTATAATTAAAAGTATAGCATGGTACGATGAAAGGGCGCTCGTGAAAAATATGAATACAATGGAAACGGTCGCATAAATTAGACCGTGTTTTGAAGGACCTTAGAAAAAGTTTTTATACCAAGTTCCTCGGTCTAAATTGTAACTTTGTTTGGATAAAAAATAATAATGTTACATTTGAATAACAAAGTTGGGTCAAGTTTTTATCAACTTCCCCTCGTTTTATGATTGTATACTTACGTAAAACATCTTAACAAAAAAACTGGGCTAATGGAATTATTTTTAGAATAAGCAATTTGAGTAATCTTCAAAGTTCGTTAAATAAGACTGTTCAATTCTAAAAATATCATTTTTGATCCCAGACATAATAACCCTTCTGTTTTTAAACAATTCAATAACTTTGAGTTCTGTAGTTAAATGCGTTATATGTTCGTGAATTTGTATGTTGATTTATTACTTTTGTGTTTAACATAACAAAATAATATTTTCTGCAAGTAAATGGTTTAGAAAAATGTAATTGCAAATAATCTTGATGATGACAATTCTAATCATACTTGCTTAGTACTGTCTTGGCAGCCTAATCATATATTTCCAAATTATGATATTTGAAGGCAGACATTAATATCAGGGCTCTCTAGTTCTTAAAGTTTAGTTCTAGTTCTAGCACATATCTGTTATTATATAGTAGTATAGATGCCTATAAATGCCAGTGACTACTGATCGTCAAGTAAAGCTTATTTACTTCATTTGCATATAAAAATTAAGAAAGATATACTTACATTGAGATTAGTACCATGTGGAGTCTCAAACACGCATTTTAGTTTGTAGTCCATAAGTTGATCAGGGCTGATTTCCTTCCACTGGAAAAAATGGTAATGGTTACAACAACAGTACAATTTAAATAATGCAAGTTATTCTATAATATAAAGATACTTACGACTTGATCTATATTGGTTTTTCCTGCTGGGGCAATGACACTCTGCACCATAAACTTATGTTTGTGTTTTTCATTGGATTCCACATGCACTGGCTGTGGAGTGACTGGAAATAAAGGAAAAAGAAATTGACACATGTATCTGTAACCATAAGTTAATTTACATGCAAATTTGAAAGCTGGCTACTATATCTCTAGAGTATAAGGTGTTCCATGTGAGCAAAGACTCCAAAATACGATTTGAAATATATTTACATAACATGGTACATTAGTAAATATCTCCATCCACCTTATAAAAGTAGTATTAAGGTATCCTGTGATTTGGTTTGAAGTTCCTGTTCGTATTACATCCGTGTGGATTCAACTCACCTAGTTGTCAGCCTCAGGATATCAAATCTATTTTCATTTGAAACAACTGTTCCACATGCATGTTATTCACTTATATGTGATAAATGAGAAAAATATACTTACTGGCTATATCGACTTTGCAGTTGGGCTCGAGCACTCCAGAGTTAGGTCGTACGCAGTACTTCTTGGGTGCTGTTGTCTTGATTTTGAACAGCACTGTATCAGTTGTAGGGTTGTAAAGCCGCATGTAAGAAGTGCAGCTTGGCTCAAACAGCCCCGATACATCAACTATAACAATAGAATTCAAAACATTACATAGACCGATACCAGAACATTTGATCCGAGTTTGAATTCAAGGAGATTAATGTCAGATTTTGCAGTCATGATTGTTATAGAAGTTATTGTGAAAAAGTATCAAATCTCCTACCTATGCTTTATTCAAGAATTATTCTCAAAGGTGTGGCAAATTTATGATTTTCACAATGTCATAAGTACAGTAATTTAAAGTGTTACAGTTACCGAATCAGCATGTAAGATTCCCCTTGACTTAATTTAGGGTTAAGTATTGACTCTATGAAGCTGGTTTACAAATTGCCAGCTGGCTAATGAAGATTGTGAATTTGATGATAAGCAACTTCTGCACATTTTGTTTTAAAAGAATATTACTTTACTGGAATTTGTAAATGTGAGCAATAATTTCCAAGTACTTGGTTAATACAGAAATTTACTTTAAAAAACATATCCAAAATTTGTAATGATGTAAGATTTCCTTATCTAGGAGTGGATTCATAATTTTGGTATATGCAAGTGACTTCAATGCATTTGGTATGCTTTATATAGTTGGCTACAAACTTCACGAAAACTGACTTAATATAAAAAAATACAAATATTATTGTAAATCTAAATGATATGGGAGTCCTTATCCCGTCCATACATAAAATAAAATTATGTCAAATAACAAATTAAAAATCAAGACAGATTTCACTGAAGATTACTGTTAAAATTTTATAAATACTATCTCTTTTGCACAGTAAAGGTACTGTTTTTAAGGTTTTTCTAATATACAAGTCATCAATGTAAAACATCATTAACATTCCATCAAAATCAGTGCAACCATTGCAGGAAGTCCACTCAAATAGAAAAAATGCAAAGCAACTAAATATAAATATGGTAAACAATATACAGTTAGTTTGCAAGATTAAGAAAATGTATTGTAACTTATAATATTTATTTGGTCTCATAGGCATTTCTAATAAAAATACTTTACTTTCTGTGGGAAACCCAAGTCATACAAATAAAATCCAAGTAACATGAAAGTTATTAATTAATGATCCCAGAATAATAAGGCATATTTGTCTACAGGTTTATATTTTATACATGGACTAGTAAAATTATAGTTGTAATATTAATATTTGTGCTCCGAAAAAACTTACCTAATACTATTATGAACAATGAAACATTAAAAAATATGTGTTAAGAGTGTAGATTTTAATTACTTAATAATTGCAAGTCATATTATGCTTGGCAAATGTATTATTGTTAATAATGGTCTTGAACAATTAAGCTTGGTTATAGTAAACTGATGCATCCAATAAAAAATAAATAGAATTAGTATAAATATATTGCCACTGGCATATTGATACCAGGATATACACTATTAACACTAGGAAATTGATTGCCAGACAATTGGCTTTTCAAAAAGTATAGTCACATTTGTGTTTTTATTTTAAAATATTAGGAGTAAATAATTTTGGGCATATGTTACTTTTAGGTTTTATTTAAATGTGTTAAATATTTCCTTAAATGCACATACATGACTGGACAATAACTTTCTGCTATTGTTAGTCAATTATTGTTACAAAAGGGTTTTGTTAATATTTATCTGCTTAATAATGATTAAAGGGATGGTTCTAGTGACATTAATGCAAACATATAAACAATAGAGGGGTAAACACAACACTCATAACTTTTATAAAACGACAATGAATTACGAAATTCAATATCAATTTAACAACAAGGACAAATTTGTGTCGATCGTGTCTACGTAAGTGCAATGGAAAACACGATCGAAACATATGCAACAATAGCTACATACAATCTCTAACACCATAGGTACATTCCTATCGCGATGTTAATTCCAATCAAGAACCAGCGCCGTCCGCCACTGCCTAAGTACCTACATATTCGTTAGCACATTTTTGCAAATACACATATGTATCAAACAATCTCCGCGTTATTATTATGGATTACGGAAAATACGACCATCGATAAATTATTATTATGTTGTCAGCGAGTGTAATGAAAAAAACCGCACCCTGACAAAACGCCGATATCTGGAAATAGAAACTCCATTTGTCAGCGGCTAACACGACCTATTACTAAGTTTTAATGCGGTGGTTTGCAGTTCACGAACAATTATATGAAAATATACTCACTTTTGAATTTCAATTCGTTTTGTGGCTCTATAGTTAACACCTGGTTAGGCATTTTGTATTATTATAAATGTCGTATCTCGTTGGCAAAAACTAACTGATCAAGAAAATTACTTCTCAACGATGTCGGCCACAGCGAGCGATGAATGACGAATTCGACATGCGCATTGCGCATGCGTTCTCTTTCTTTTTCTTCCAACATCCTTCCTTTTCATATTATGTTGCCATTACCAGCCGCCAAATAGGTTTCACTCATATATATAGTACATTTATATACTTATTTATAATATTATTTCTAAATCTTATTGAAATTTGCATTTTTATAACATGTAATTTCTTAAATATTATTACTTTCGTAGTTTTATTCCATTTGTTTGATATAAGACTGTATACATTTTTTATTGTGATCTTTTGATTTTTAGTTCTGGCTGAATAAAATTGATAACTTTTGACCATATTTAAAAAATATATATTATTTATTTTGGGCCTAAAAATGTATGATTTAATTACAGAAATTTATAAAAGATAAATTGTTGAATATTTTTTAATATAAATGAAATTTGAAGAAGGCAGGGGAAGACATTTTATATATTATTACCTATAAAATTTAGAAGAGTTAGAGTGATTGCATAATATGCCCGGATAACCCCTTAATAAATATGCATAGTTCAAATATAAGTTTATTTTTGAACGCCTTTATAAAATTAGACGTTGGCTCAAAGCATAAATTAATAAGCAGTTATCGTAGCGGGTATAGAATTGAACAATGGACATTGTCTGGGCAAGTTCCCTACACCCGACTGTTTCATTCATCCCGGGCTTCCGACCAGATTCAAAAAGATGGTGCCACCGTTCTGCCTTCACCGCAAGAAGTAAGTATCTCGTTATCGTCTCAATTATCCTATACATATATGTTTCTGCCAAAGAGTGAAAATATATTGCGTTCATTGCCAAGTCATTGCTGTCCTACTGCTCGACTCAGGTCTCTTAAACTTAAAAGATTTAGGCGACAGCTCTCCACATCTACCAAGTGTAGATTGGTAGACTTCACAAATTTTTGAGAAATTTATGGAGAATTCATAGATAAGCAAAATTATTTGTTATGTTTTTCTTCACTCTTAAAGATATAAGTAACTTTTAATAGGCACATAACTTTAAAAAAATCCTTTTGTGCCTGGAGTATGCATCCCAGACTCTGATTAAAGATTACAAATATTTGAATGAATTTAAATTTTATTTATGTAGTAACATTGATTTCAATAGAATTTTATTTTGGACACAGTTATTTTGGATACAACTATCTTAGTAATTGGTAGTAGCAATGCATCTAAGTTCGAGCTCTGATAAGATTTCAGATTTGTTTGTGGTTGTATGTGGGTGTCTGTAGACTGCGACTACTTAACATCCTGATGTGATTTGCATGCTTGGATGCTACTCTTCTCACATAAAAAATTACAAACTATCTATTTAACTTCAAAGGCAGTATGGTTAAATTATAACAGTTTTGGGTCTGACTTTCAGGTTACCATTATACTGAGAAAAAATGAATTCAACAAGGAATTTATGTCTGGATCTGTCAAATCTTACGATTCCAATCAGTTGGCTTCAAATGACCCGATTGAAGATACAAGAAGTGAGGGACAGTGCAAACTTACTCCAGGTAAATGTCAGTATAACAAAATATGAAGTCTATAAAATAAAAATAGTTATTATATACGTTTTTTTTAAATAAAATGTATTTATTTGTTTGTTAACACTCTGTGCTTTTTTTGTTGTGTTCTATTTGGTTGATCTGGCTTATTATATAGCTTGCGTCCAATTCTGTCCAAACTTCTGTGTTAACTGGATTTTTATTGATTTCTTATAGTTTTGAATCGTATAAGTATGTGGTATACTTGGCGTAATAATCTATTCCGCCAAGTATACCACCTTTCTATTTGTTAGGCAGTCTTTCATGTCAAAGATATAAATTTATCTCTGTGTCAGCTTTTAACCAATTTTCTCTTTGCTTCTTGTACTGTCAGCCTGTTTTTACATATTATGTAACACAGTAGAACCCCAGTAATCCAGCTCCTGTCTAATCTGTAATCCATTATGTTTATTATTGTCATACTATATGTAATATAACAAAAAAAATTACATTATTTTTCAATATTTTAGTAGATATGTAGATTTATTTGTACAGAATGATTTCCTAATGTAAAGTTATAATTTTTTGTATGTTTTATAGGTATTATCACATTATTTTTATAATAAAATGTAAGCTCTATTGTATTTTACTAAATTCGACATAAATAATAAAGTATGATTTTGACTTCAGAGTATAACATATAGAATCTTATCATTGGATCTAAATTCTCAGATTACAAGGTACACTTTTGTAAAAAAATCCAGACTATGGAGGTCTTAGGCAATACTCTATAATCTGACAAAGTTTGTAGTACAGCTTGTGTTCTAAGATTTTGTTAATGGGAATAAAGTTGCAGGTTTGTTGATGGGAGTGTTTGATGGTCATGGAGGTCCAGCTTGTGCTCAAGTTATATCGAAGCGTTTGTTAAATTATATCGCAGCAGCATTATTACCTGTAGACTTGGTTAATAAATATATAAAACAAGAACATAAAGAAAGATTAGTAGAAACTTATAATGATAGGGTGAGTTTGTAAAATAATGTAAATTGAGTTAGTAAAATACTTAAATATATTAAATAATTTTGTTTTACAATAGTTATACTAAATTACTTATATTTGTGGAGTGGATTTACTTAAATAATTCTATTTTTATTTTTAGGCAGATATAGTGCAAGACCTCAAAATTATTTATGAAAACAGTTTTAATCAATACATGGCAAATTTGGCAAGCACAGCTAAATCCGAAACTGATGTAAAAGAATCATTTGAAAAGGGAATTTTACAGTTGGATAATGATTTATCCAGAGAAGTTTTAGAGCCATTTAAAGCAGAAGGTGCTATAAATCCAAAGACTCTGTCAGTAGCTTTATCAGGCGCAGTAGCTTGTATATCTTATATTGATGGACCACATTTGTATGTTGCGAATGTTGGTGATTGCAATGCAGTTGTGGGTACTATGATTGAAGACAATGAATGGATAGCTAAAAAGATTACAAAAGAGCACAATTCTGAGAACATTGATGAATTAAAACGAATATGGAATGAACATCCAGAAAGTGAAAGAAAGACAGTAATAAGAAGGGACAGACTTTTGGGAGAATTAGCGCCATTGCGAAGCTTGGGTGATTACCGGTATAAGTGGCCGGCAGATATTCTTTCTTCTGTGGCCGTACCATTCGTGGGTCCAAAGGCGATACCTGCAAATTATCACACCCCACCATATTTAACGGCTAAACCAGATGTATACTACCATAGACTTACACCAAAGGATAAATTTTTGATAATGGCTTCCGATGGTTTGTGGGATATGATAACGCCATTGCAAGCGGTGAAATTGGTGGGTGAACATATGAAAGGTAAAGTGTTTTTTAATCCTCTTAAGCTGCCACGAAAGAATATACAGTTGGGAGATATAAATGAGTTATTACTTCACCGAAAGGAGAGTTTAAAAAGTAAACCAAAAGATAGGAATGCAGCCACACATCTAATCCGACATGCCATTGGTGGCACTGAGTATGGTGTTGACCATTCGCGACTTGCTCATTTGCTGAGTTTATCCTCAGATGTCAGCCGTATGTTCAGGGATGATATGACGGTTATTGTCGCTTATTTTGACTCAGAATTTATCAGACAGTGTCCAACATAAATTACCTAATGAAATATTGTTTTTCACCATTTTGACAATAGTGCCTTAAAATAAGCTGTAGTACATAAAGATTATGCAGAATTAGTAATATCGCAATATTTTTTGTGTTGACCTATTATTTTTTTTTTGTTCCTATCGCGATTATTATGTGATATAGACAGAGTTGTGTGATCATACTTGTGTTCAGAAATGTGTAATAAATTTAGCTGTTTAAAAAAATGTTAACATGCATATATAAACATTAGTAATAATTTGATATACTTCAATATGCAAGTTCAAATTTAGCTCACTTCAGAATTTATGAAGCAATAAGGAAATTTTATTATATTTAGTCTATTTAAATACATTTTGTAACGTATTAGCTATGAGAGGTAGGCGATTAAGAAATTTTCTTACTTGTAGATGCCAATAGCGCCCCACTAGCCCTGTATTTGTGTTATTCTAGTAGATTTTATTCTTATGATTTCTACGATTAATATTCATTCTTAATAATAAGTTTATATTATTATGATGTTGATGTTATTTACTATGTTATGAGAGCAATTGAAGATCTTCCCGTTTAGAATTAACTGCCAGAAAGATTTTTTTTTAAGCGGTATAATGTTAACTCTCGTAATGCTCTTATTAAGTTATTACAGGTTTATCGGGAGTTCGCAATAGGCCTTATGTTATTTGCGTGTAAAGGTCTCAATATATAGCTACTAGTGAAAAATTAACACGTGCAATATTTACTTGTAGCCATTAATAATCCCCTGGGATATCCTGACAATTTTTTTAGTTAGTGAAATGTGAAAATTAAAGAGGATATGTTAACGCAGGGAACTATCTATAGTTTACTTCCAAAGCATATAAGAATCAGTCGAGTCATGGAGTAACTTTCCTCAACAAGATGAATATTTCGACGGGAGTACGGGCGTTTTTAAGATTACAATGTAGTGCTTAGGATGTCTCTGTATTGGCGGATTACGAAATTCTATTATACTGTGTACAAATTGGAAGTGATATACTTAATTGAGACAAGATTCATAATTATAAGAAGCAATAACCATTGTTGTGAAAAAGCAATTATATCATGGCTGTGTAATAAATAAAAATAAATCAACGAATAGAAGAGATAGACTATTTTGAAAAATAAATAGTGGCAATTATTGTATAAGTATTGTTGTTGTAAATTGGTGTAATATTAAACCACAAATGTAGTTTACTGATAGTTGTGACTGCGAAATAAGTTGCATAAAAATATATGTTGTTTATTGACAACTAAATTTATTCAATATATTGTGTCTACGTAGGGAAGAGAAAATGTAATTGACATGATTAGATTTCTAAATTTGATTTCACTGTCCCAATAAAAATGTTCCACTTGAAATGAATAGTATGCCTAGATTAAACATTTCAATGCAGTTAAGAGCATGTTAATTATGATTGTCCCTTTATTAAAGACTGTATTGTACCGTACGATTAGTAGTTTCGTAATTGGGAAGATGATTATGACGATCAATTATCTCGAGTTTTTGGAATTCATTTTTGTATAATATCAGTGAATAATACTTATTAATTTTATCATTGTAGCTAATTAGTGCTATTTTGGAGTTTGGCAATTCGTATAACAGGTAAACTATAATTATTTATCTATACGTGTTTTATTTACGGCTAACTTTATCTGGTTATTACTGAACGAATGTATATTATAGTAAATTTTATTTAGTAAATTATTGGTTATGTTTCATGACGATGTAATGCAATTAATATTACTATTATTATTATTTAAATATTCTTGTACTGTTATTATTTAAACAATTGTAGATAATTATATTTATAATTTATTGGTAAATTTGTTGATCAAAGTTATTAGGACTGTGACTGGGTTTTACGGTAATAATTTTAAATTAGATTGTAAATTAGTGAGTAAATTAGTCGCTAAGTACAGAGGTTTTGTCTTCTTCATTAAAAATGTTTTTGCTAGTAGATATTGGTCAGTCGAAACATTTTTAATATAAGATTTGTTAATGGCGTCTTTAGTTGTAGCTTTGTTTAATTTCAACATATTTTTTAAATAATTGCACTAGTTATATCTTGATGTAACGTTATATTAATAGAAATCTTTTTATACATGGCAGTCTTTCTACTTGGCGCGCAGGCGAAAATAATTATTTATTTATGGACGTTTAGATCATTTTATGAACATTTTTGCAATTTCATACAAGTGCCACAGACTTTATATAGTATATAAGCTATATCTACAATAGTTCTATATATATATATAGAGGGTATATGACTCGCTAGTGCATATATTAAACACGTCAACGAAGGCGAAAAAAATTCGAAGGAATGGTGGTCCTCACATTCTTAATTCAGGTGCTAACAATTCGTTTGAATTACACAAATCTGATGTGAACCCCTGAACGCTTAGTAAGAAAGGCAATAGACATATATGACTCCCTAGAAACTTGACAAGATAGTTCAAATTTGTTTTTTGACAATGCAAGGGCTATCTACATTACATGTATCCTGTGTTGTGTTTATCCGATGAGATTTATGTATTGAATTTATTATAATGGTGCTTGTTATATTGTTGTGATCACAGTCAGCATTATTTCAACCAGGTATTTCTACTAGTAAACAGGAGCATCTCATATTATGTAAATTTTGGTTGTAATTACGTTTTGTTTTAAGATTACCAGTTTGTGATAACATTTAGCTAATCATGTTTGTTGCCCTGATTATAATAAAAGTATAAAGCTGTTATGATTATTCTCTTGTATACATCTCTTTTCCTAAATTTAATTTAATTTCGATCTACTGTTATATTAACATTGACTGCGGTTCGAATATTACCGGGTTAGTATTGCGGGGGGCGACCCCAAAATGGAGCTTATTTGATTAGACTGAAAATACACCGACAAATTACTGAAATTTTAGCATCTGTGTATAATCTACAAATACACAGACGTAATGTCCGCCCCCGGTCTTGTAGCGCCGACGTGAAATCAGCACTTTTGCGGTCGTAATCCAAAATCAAAATCAAAATCAAAATATTTTTATTCAAAGTAGATTCTTTACAGAATTCTTTTTGAACGTCAATAAACT
>DWON01000022.1:0-57700 GCA_018251015.1 Phocides pigmalion okeechobee
AAATTCAATTTACATTAGGGATGCAAATAGTGTTGTCCAACATCCTATTTATTTGTGGATCGACCGCCGTTAAGTCGATTGCACAAAAAGGGAGGTTGAACACAAACTAATTAACATGTATTCGATTCCTGTTTAATTGTGAAGTGGTTTCGACTTCGGTAAGATGCTTTTTGCTCACTTTTGTTTTAATCGACCCTTTTTTAAACAGTTGACTTTGACTCTTGCAACGCTAACTACTCTTAGCTATCTTTATATAGTAGATATAGTACCCGGAATATTAAGACACAATAATATTTGTAAGGAACATAATAATAGATATTTCTGTATAATATGTCGATGTCTAAGCCCTAAGGAAAACCATAAATTTTCAAGAGACCCGTATAGTTTTTTTTACTGTGAAATTATTTGTAATTTTATCACAAATAGTGTGAATTTAAGATTTTCACTTAACATCAGGTAGTTTGCAAAGGGGCATGCAAACCACCTGATGTTAAGTAGTCGCAGCCCATAGACATCCACATACTATCTCAAGCACGACCAAAATCCTACCTGAGCTCGAACGTAGACGCGTTGCTACTCCTGAGGACAAAAGTGGTCGCCTTGCTTTAAAGTGTAGCCGGCAATCGCATCTCTCCAACCGAAACACAAAAAATGCTTTACGGTCGAATTATAATTCTTCCACCTTTAAAAATAGAAAGATCAAGTAATAAGAGAGAAAATAAACATTTTTGTTTTCACGCCCCTGCATTACACATTGTAAATCTGTTAATATTATAATCTGTTTAGTCAAACGTTATATACGTAAGGTCAGTTACGTTTGCGTCAAAAACTTGAATATTCATACGGAATATTTATACAAAACTCCATTACAAATTTATTAAACTGAAAAAGACATAAGCATTGCCGTCCATGCACCGAATGACCCAAAACCCGTCGCGATTGACATTGAAAAGCAAAACGTATTTCCGTCAGACTGAACTTTAAATGAGAACAGTTTTAAATGTTGTATAACGCAAGTCAGCGGTCGATTAACCATATTTACGGAAAATACTGGAGAAATATTTACACATTCGTGGTTGTGCACGCCTTGTTCACTGTTGTGCGATTAATGCGCACATTTTTGCACCTCATTCTCATTAACGTATGCGGTCCTCTCTTCACACTGACGGAGTAAAGCTTGTTGCTCCATGCTGCTCCAGTATGTCTGTCTGAAGTTCATTTAATGGTAATACACTAACACACTGTTTAAACAATTGGTCGTTTAAATAAAATGTTTCTATAAAATAGGTGGGAACTACTCATGATCCGCTGTAAACTATTTCTTCTGTTACGGTTGGACAAATACGGTAGCCGGAAGCCGGCTACATTTACAAGCGAGGTGACTATCTCAGTCTTCGGGAGTAGCAACGCATCTATGCGTGCCGTCAATCAGCCGTCAGGTCATAGATGTCCATAGGCTGCAGGTGCCGTTAAATATCAGGTGACCTGCACGTTCTTTTGCTGCTCTACCAACATAAAAAACGGATTATTCCGTTTTTATTACGTTTATCATATTTTCAATATTACAATGTATTTTTGTAGTATGTGTTGTCAAAAGCCTTTAATCTTATCACAAAACTTGTCTAAGCAAAATTCTTTAATATCAGAATGCTACTGAACAACTTATTACAATTATACGTAAGTACACTCGTCTTCTCTTTGATCTAGCAGAGACAATAAACCGTAAACCGTACAGAGTATAAATATCAGGGGCATTAGACACGTCTCCCTCAGCCAGACGGATACAAGATCACTCGACGGTGAGGGCTTATGACGGTCGAACACCACACAATGCAAATAAGACTTCAACTAGACTGTGTAACAAAAAATTTTTATCGCACCGGCAGTAAGTGAACAGACGATGTAGAAAAAAACACTTTTAAACACTTTCCCTTTAGGATTTTTTAGCACAGGACTGACTTGTTAATGAGAAATGCTTTAATTAGATTAAGACGGTTGTCGTTTTTCCAAAAAAAAATTCAAACGTATAATGTATATAAATGTGTTAAAGGGAATTTCCATAAAGGCAGAAGCAATCAAGATCCAATTTTAATACACCCTAAGTTAATTAATTCCGCAATATAAAACTTGATTATGTTTTCGGACACATCCTCTGCAGCCAGTAGCCATTACCGAATATGATCCCTGGGTTCCGTCTTCAATATTACAGTAATATTAATTGAATCTAATTTGTTTTTTGTAAAAAAATACTTGTTTGAACTAATGTTAACGATTTTCGAGCATATCCTCATGGATAAAAATAACTCTTTATAATTTCGTTATGTCCATTAGAACTTATATTATAGTCATATATACGTAATCTGTGAATGTTATATAGACAAATGAAGAAGTAATTTGTGTTCTGTAAATCGGTATATTATTAGGATACCAGGCACCAAGTAGGCGATATATAAAATGATCAATTATAATTTTTTCAGTTATTGATCGTCAGTCGTACATGGGACGTTTTATTTCCTATGCACATAGGCACTTAAAACGCGCGTGACACCTCGCAAATTGGCGAGCGACGACGGAAGAGACCCCTTGAATAGACCGCCGTGACTGTGCTCACATCTCGATCGGCAATATTCATAAATGTCTGTCGTTAATCTGAAAAGTATTAGTTAATCCGAATAGCATATAATAAGCTGATTGCTAAAGCGACAAAAACCTCTGAAGTATTTTGTTCACCTTTAAATAAATAGAATGTCTACTTAAATAAAAACTATTTTTGAGATTAATCGGTTGATAAAATTATAGTTGGAATGTGAAGATCCTAACACATTCTTCTAAATTCTATGAAGCAACTTTTCTATTTTGTTGGGAGAGATGTGGATGGTCCATGGGAGAGATATGTGTCCATGGGCGATAATGATGCAGCGATTGAGATCAGGTGGCTTCTAAGGTTATTTGTGAATCTTGTCCCATAAAAAATTACATACGTCAATTCTTAACAACTCAAATCCGTCGCACCGTCGCACGTCGCACGTATGTAGCGTGTCAAATCTATTTAGAGCTAAACCAATTGTTGTCTACCGATTGCGCCTTCATAACGTCACGACAATTGCATCTAGAAAATTATCTTGTTGAGATCTATTCTCACCGAGGACGGACCATAAGAGTGCTACAATACAATATAAATGACATAAACGATTACGCCCAATTCGCACTTGCGATCTAGGTTTTCATGTTAGGCAAGTTTCAAACGAGCGTTCGGTCCATCTGATTTTAAGTAGTCGTCACAGTACATGGATACCCTAATTTAACTTCGAACAGGACTGTCGTCTTATCTGAGATCATACGTAAATGCATTATTCCTTTGGACTATATTAGTTAGCTTGTTTGTAAGTATATCCGACAAACACACCTCTCCAACTAGAACTCAAAACTTACTTCATAGGGGATTACGGGAAGCATTTGGTTTCTAACTGAGGGAACTTTAGTTCTAGCACCTATAAATACATAATAATCCTTAGCAAGATTGACAAGCAGGTCGCAGGATCTCACGATCAATTGATTCGATTATCAGGGTCCACTAGTCCAGATTATGACCTATAAATGTAATCGGTTTATATTTCCCCTATCACTATAAAGTAGATTATGTAAATTCGAAAATAATAGAACGACAAGACATATTCACGATTACAATACAATTACATATACATATGTATAATTGTCCCTTTATGTCGTATAAAATTTGAAGTCATTTCTAAGCTGAAATATCTAATTGCATCAAAACATAAAAATATAAATTAAATTTCTCTAGGACTTTCATGTCATTTAGACATATAAAAACATTTTTACTAAATAATTACTAATATACAAAGAAAATTTAAATAATAAGCCTTTGTATTTGCGTTACGTATTTGGGCACTTATTAATTTTTTTTCACGCGCATGCATTTACATTGTTTTTATTCCATAAGTTATTGCCGGAAGTAAAAAAGACGAATAATAACTTTGTAAAAGTGCACACTTTTCAAAGTTACTTCGCAACTAATCATGGTAGCAAGTTCTTGAACTACTTTGCAAGTAAAATTCAAAAATCTTTTAAAAACTCATACTTTTGAGTTGGTTTGAACTTATAGTTAGAGCTAGCGAGATTACTATTCTTTTGCATGTAGATTAAAAAATTCTATCGAAGTTATTGTAGAACAAAGCGCTAGTAATTTTCTTAGTGGAAACCTTTAATGGGATTGCAGTCCATTAGTTACGTAGGGTCTGCAGAGGCAATGGTTGGCTCAACGAGCTTTCAATTGAAAAGCAGTTCGCCTTTAATATTATCTACTATTGTTTACTATCATAAAGGGTGCTCTCTCTTTCTCTCTTTTGGGAAATGAAAGGGAAAAGGCAAATAATTGTTCGTTCCGCTACGGAGTGAATCGTTTCGCAGAAAAAGTGTATCGAAGCGAGTCCTAATTAGGATTGAAATTGGACTAAGAAATGTTTTATTTTGAAATTATGTGCGGTTGACCAAGTTTTAAGAATGAAATATAAGTTATTAAGCTCTAATTAAAAGGTTAACGATATCGAAGGCTTAAAAGGTATTTTTTCATACCAGCTATAACCTTACTTATTGACTTTATTATTTATTGATAATTATATAATTAAATGAAATCGAATATCGCATTTACTATGTTTAACCTTGATAACAATATTTATATGTACATACATTTGTCTATCCTTTCTTAAATAATAATTAAACAAACCATCCCTTGTCATTTCCACAAATAATTGTCTTGACTGTGAATTATTTAAGCAATTTATTAATAGTAATTAAAATAGTCAAAATAGTATTTTACTATTTATAGCAACATTGTTGGTTCAAACAGAAAAAAATGGTAAACATATTTTCCATCGTATACATACATTGTGTATTTTTTTGTGATAGCAAAATAAGCAGAAACTACTATTTCCTAATCAATTTATATTACAATAAAACCATTTTTAAATTTTATATCTGTTGGTTGGTATAACTGAATTACGAAACGAGAGAAATACAACGATTGCATGACTTTGTCATTTCCGACCAAATATACGTTGGGTTTCAGTGTAAAAATTGGAGACCAGTGCCAAAGTACACGCGAATGGATTTACAAACGGAGCTAAGAGAAAATAGGTACCCGGCGACCTTTTCGTGTCCGATTGATGCGTACAAATCTCTCTTTATAGTTGGGGAAGCGCATGAACACATGCATTCATCACGCTGCTTCAATGCGGATTGGAGGAGATTAGAAGCCGTGTGTCCAGTATTTTTACCAACCCCATGGCCTTTGACAAGATTTACGTGTGGAATATGTCGATAGGAAACAGTAACAAATTTTACTTCCATCTGAATCAAGGTGACGCTCTTTAAATTTTATCGCAAGCGGTCGCTCATCCGTCCCCAGCTGCACCCAACGTTACTTGGCCTTAGTCAAGTGTTTACAATCCGCACAACTGCGGGTTATGCGCAATTCTAGTGACCTCGTTAGTTCTTATAAATGCGACCAGTATTTTTCATGTCCACTTAATATTTTACGGTTGAAAAAGATAAATCTTTTTCACCTTCTCCTAAGGATATTGTTCAAGTTTCACACGTTACTGATTGGTCTCAAGGGAACGGAATATTTTACACCTCGACCGCATTTTTCAAACACCTAGGAACAATTTGTTTGTTCCCAGACGATATTAATATTTCATGATAGTTAAGAAAAGTACCATGCCGAATGGGCACTCGTAACTCAAATTTGTTTACGTGCCGCAGAGCATATCGGCAGCAAATTGATATCTATAACCAACTTTCAATCAACTAAAAATTTTGTCACCAAACATATAACCTGTAGACAATTGAACCGGAAAGGTGCAACGTTCACATCAAATTCTAGTCATTCTTGGAAATGTGTTGTCACCGGCTTTTTTGATACATGAAGCTACTGTCTTCCTCAGGAGCAACAACACTTCTGTAATCACCTTCAGATGAGGTTACAATTTTTTGTTAAAATCGCTAGGAAGGGTCATGACTGATAGTGACGACTTCAAACTCATAATATATTTTTCTACACTCTCAGACCAATATTCATTTTCCTAAGTCGTAACAAAAATGTAGAAAACTCAGATCCAAAACTGTAATTTAAATTTATAATTTTTTAAACATTATTATCATCATCAACACATTACAATGCCACTGTGGGGCATGGATCTCTTCTAAAAATGAGAAGGATTTGGTCGCATAACGAGTTAGTGGACTTTAATCAATTCAATCAATCAACATTAAGTAGAAATTGGTACCTTTGAGAACTTTTTAAAAAACTATTAGCCAAGGAGGGTTCCTCACGAAGTTTTCCTTCACACTCAAAGCCAATGACAACTATTTTTCCATATGACGCCTTAAAGTAAGGATTGACTGGATTTCAAACCTAAAACCCGTTTGTGACGCCTTAACCACTAGGCCATCACTGCTTTACAAATAATAATTAAATACCAGTGCAGGGGCAAGTAAATTTCATAAAATTTTAAATAAAATACGAGTAGATTATAGGAATGGTGCTTTGAAGTCGGCGCGTGCACCCAGTCGGAAGAACGCTAATTGATGACTAGATCAGTGACAGAAGTACCGGTTCGGAAGCTGCACGTCTCACTTCACAAATGTTTTCTACAGAATGCTTCGCTCTCTTACGAATTAATATTGTCATTTCATTGACCTGTCTTTCTTAAGGCCTTTGACTAGCACTGGAGTTCTTAGATGCGGCTTAAAGATGTAACATCTTTTAATACGTTTGTATAAATTGTTTGAGTCTTGGATTATGTTTTATATTACTATTGCTATTTTTACGTATGTATGTGAAGTACGACTGTAATTATATAGACTTGTATCTGGTCCGAAAACGTCCGACAGCTGTAGAATTAACACTTTAAACTTGAACATAATAGCGGTCCGTGATAACGTCAGAGCCTTCGTCAGAGTTTCAGCCTTAAACCAGTGTGACGTCAAAGACTGCAATATTGAGATTAAGATGATTGAGACTAGTATTTACTAGCATGCTGATTCAGATCCTCTGTTTTTATGCGAGCAGCATAGCATACGAGTATGCAAAATGTAAAAAAGCACTCCACGCTTTTTTTACATTGAAATATTACTTATTTACACTTTTTAGTTGGATATTTTATAAAAGCGTTTTTTTTTTCTACTTTTATTTATTTTTATTTATAATTCCATGAAAATGGTACCACAAAATGAAACTTGCTACAATGTATTTAGGCCGCACCAAACTCTTTTAGGCCGTTCTTGAGATTTACGAGCGTAATCCCAAAGACAAAGATCCAAAAAATCTAACAACTATTATTTTGGGTTATTGCATGTATGATTTTCCGTAATAATATTTTTTCCCCTATATTATCCACGTACAGCGATCGGTTACAATTTTATTATTCGTATAGACAAAATAATTTGTATACATAAACCTGTCCGTAAAGGACCCTCTTAAAGCTCAGTGGCGATGACGTATCATCGGAAACAACGTCACAACGTACAAAACCAAGCGCAAGTGTCGGGGTGGTGTGAAGGCAGGTATAACATTTTGATGAGCGTTTTCGTCGTTCCGTACTACCTTGGCCAAGACATACAATTGTTTCGAGTCTCGCGGCTCTCAAAACGAGAACTGGAGTGTACTCCAGGCACTTATGCAATAGATAGATTGTCGTCTACTTGCAACTTTTGCCCTGTACTATGTGCAAAAGTTGAAAGAAAATATCTATGAATTAAATTTTATAAAATTACACAGAACTATCTATTACACCAAATATTTCTTCCCTTGCCACCGATTATGGAGCGCAAATTCTCTCGAAACTTTTAAGTTTCATTCGTCTTAATCTACCACAGTTTTAAGATTATGTAGATGATCGACGCGAACTTCAAACACTCATGTTCGAACAAACTATTTGTCTTTCAAGAAATTCGAAAAACTAGATAAACTTCAATAGTACATTGATAGAAATCGGCGCGTTTAAGTTTTGTCAAAGGGAAACGGCTCGCGCGACGCAGCGACTACCCGTTCGCTCTATTCCTTTTCCATTTGTCTAAAAATATTGCAATTGAATGCATTTCGGTATGGAATATTGAAACCTCAGAGTGGGTGAGTGTTTCTCATCCATGCACGCATGGGGGTAGGGTGTGCACAAAGCGGGGGCGACCCGCCACCGTCGCCTCCCTGCACCCCCGAGTCTGCTTCCTAAACCTCTACGCAAATAGTACACGTTTGCTTGGCAACATTTCATGCTTAGTGTATACAAATAATGTACGGTACGGCTACAAATTGCGCAAAGGGAATACTAATGCAAGCGAACGCAGGCGAAGATAAACATTCCGCCGATAATTCGTATTGTTGCGACCGTTTCGCGAGTCGTTACGGTCTTCCGTCGATACCCTTAAATGCTAAATGACATTAAAAATTCATTAACTCAAGTCCTATTGAACGTCGACTGTCTGCCACTTCATTAGTCGCAAAAACGATTCCTCCAGACTGCTGCTGAATCCACTGTCATATTAGCGTATTTTAAAATTGTTCTCAATTAAAGACCTTTTAGCTTCGACACTGAGGGGTCCAATTCCATTCTAAATGCTAATTTATTTTAATCACACCTAATATCTTTAGCATTTTTAAGTAAATACAAAGAAATAATAAGTATGTATATGACGTAATCATTTTATAATGACTTATTTCTTATTAGTTATGTCCTGTCGACATTAAAATTTATCATTCACGTATAGATAGATAGCGTAAGCTCAACCTTGACACACCGTAGCGGGAGGAGTCTCCAAATCATATACTGGAGCGATTTTATAAGTTCATTTATGAAAATTATCAATTTATAGTTTTGTATATATATAATTGATGTTAGTCATCCAAATTTGACAGCAATATATGATTCATGTCTAACAGACTGTGAAGAACACTAGAAAATTAGTAGTCGGCTCTTGCCATGTTCGTCGCATGGTACCTTAACGTAGTTTTGTGATAACGAACGACCATTAACGTTTTGGTCGCAGTCGCCACCGGCAATCCCCAAGTGCGCTGACAATTTACCAAAAGGCTGGCCCCACAATCTGCCGGTGACGTCGGCGCATAAACACGACCGTTCCCCAGAGCGGACCCGCACAAAGTCCGACTGATTCGCAATGCAAAACGCATCGGCCGGCCCACCTATCTAATATTGCCTGATGTATTTTGAATAATTGCTGGGTACGCCGGCGGCTGATTGCGCACGGTACAAAGAGGCCTGACCGTGCGACGGAAAATGTCTTGCTGGGGATTTGCGAAGCTTTGTGGTGCTGTCCGCTTAAAGCCACGGCGAACTAAAAGTACCATGCGATGAGGGGGCGGCCAATTGTCTCGCGTGTGACGTTACTGAGTGGTGTCTCGACTTGGAACATTAGCGCTACACTTAGCAGACAAGTATTGTTTCTACTCATTTTATACTTATTATATTATTCTAGTGAGAAATAAATTCGTTTTTTAATGAAATAACTAGCTTTTAATTTATACTACGATTGTTACTTATGAAGTCTTATAAAAAAGAGCACCATTTTTCGTTACTTTAGTCGTCAAAATCCAAAACAGTGGATTATTTTTATGTAAATATCACCATCAGCCCAATACCACTACTGGGTTTGGGTCTCCTCAAAATAGGATGGGTTAAACCAAAAATCTGCCACGCTGGCCATGGGGTCCTCCAACTCTACGGGTTCCAGGCCTCGAAGTATTTCTCTTTACCCGACTAATTTTCAAGGGATCTACCGTCCTCGGTACTATACGTTACTGTTAAATCCGGGAAGGTCCGGGTTAGTGACCAAGTTTCGTATGGATGCAAGTATCAGATCAGTAACATCAGGTTCGAGTATCTACTTGACATATACTCCATTATACGAATGCGCTCGAGTTTGGGCACTATCAGTCACCCATTTTATTAGTGACCGCCAGCAATGTTGCCTAACTTTGTCGTTTACTATTTACAAGCCATCGGGTTCTGCGCGGTTCATAAATTTAGCGTATCATGAGGCAATATATAACTCATTTATCTAATTATTGTAAATATAATCCTGAATTCTAGTTCACTTTTAGTTCAGTGACGAATAGTTTTTATTTAATTAAATAATATAAGTGAAGCCGAACACCGCATCTCTTCAACCGAAATACAAACAATGACGATGGTACCGCTCCGACCTAACTGCTACCACCTTTTATATAGTTTTGTTATGTACTCGTATGTTTCCAATAAAAAATAAATAACCTTAAAAATTTTATTAAAATGAGTGTTCCGGTATAAAAACAATGCGAATACGATCAAAATATTACATATATTTATTTCGAATTTTATTTGTCAGTAACATACGGCGATTAGAGTTACTTATTTTATATTTATAACATTACTGCTTTATTGCATGTGAGACATGTTTTTATTTAAATTCTTAATAAAAAATCAAAGATTATTGAAATTGATACTATCTCCAAGAGAATAGCATTATCACAAGAATGCATAAAAGCATATATTATATCTATGTAGCATTTCCTCTAACGGTCGAGATAATTTATGCGCACCAGCTGACTTATCAACCAGCAATCTTCACACAACAAATGAATTATTGTGTAGAAGCCACTATATTTATTCAATTAGGCATTCCTGATTTCTTACATTGTATTCTAGTTTCATTTAACCGTTACGTTGATTTTTTTATCATAACCATTAACACGCGATTCAATTGAAATATAGTTGCGGAAGATTATAATGTTACAAAGTGCATCAAATGTATTTATTTTACAATGATGTACACATTGCACCACGCAAGAGTACGTAACAACAGATTCGGTTCCAAATAGCGCCGTAGAGCGTTTTTAATTTACCATAGAGTCAGCTGGCGGTATCATTTATATAATTTATATATAAGAGAAGAAAAAAGAGGAAAATGACTGACAGACTCAGCAATGAACTCTCAGTCGAACCCGCTAAGCATGTAAAGATGAAATTTTAAAATTTTGGATGAATTTTGTAAATTCCACTACTTTTGGAGAACAGGGGTTGAAATTTACTGTGTGAGCGGTTGAAATAAAAGAGGATATTCGTATAGTTTTTTAAATCTTATATGTAATAGATTTAGCTTAAAATATACATGTAAGATAAATATTGAGAGCCGTGATTGAAATATGTCGTAATATCGACTTAAGTGTGAGTTCTCTAAAGGCAAATTATATAAAAGCTAGTAATAATAAAAGTATATTTAACATGATCAAGATAACTTCTATAAAAGGGTAATGTCTAGATTTCATAAGGCTGTGATCAGGTAATAGGTATTAAATAAGTGTTAATAAAACTGTGAACAAAACAGATGTTCACAGAATAAATCGCGTTTTGAGTTGTGTAAAGACCTATCATCTGAACATGACGTAATGCGGGCAGAAACGAAATATTTTCGAAAGTTACAAACAAAATAACCCAATGTCCTTAGAAGTAAGGACTTTGGGGATGCAACCGAAGGGTTATCCCCAAGAAAAATTATATGTTTGGTTAATACCCATAATAATTGTATTATAATATATTTAGTTATAAAAATAATGCATTTTTTTTATTCTGAAAACAAAAAATCACGTAGATCTTATTATTTAACTTAGATAATTTATTCTGAATTAATTCTCGATCATCGATTATATCGATGTGTTGAATAAAGTAGAATTCCTCTTACTCCACATACTAAGTTGACACGGTAAGAAACAATTGGCTAACAATGCGGATTTATCCCACATATAAATACCACTTTTATTGAAGCAAACCAGCGGAAAATAGTCGTAACAAACCCAACTCAAGTCGAGTTTCCCGCCGAGATGTTCCCACGTTCTCACTTCCCTCTATCGAGAATTAATTCATACAAATAGGTATCATTCAAGTACATACAAACCCGTAATTTGTAAGCGTATATACGCATATCTTCACACTCCCTGGCTCCCATGAACATCCCTAACAAACCCTTTTAAGATGGTAGAATCATAGTCCGACCGGGAAGGTACCACCGCCGCTCTAATAAACTTAATTTGTATATTTGGATCATCACTAATAAATTTGCCAGTTTTTAGAAGATAATTTTTTGCACTACTCTTGAAGAGTCACATGTCATAGCTAATATACCGACTCCTACTTACGAATGGCCAAAAGCTTAATTAATTTGGCCAGAACTTACTCATCGATATACAGGCAAAGATCACAGGAAGAGTGCCCCTTTGCGGTGAGTTCTAGGATTACGTATTTGAACTGTATATCAATTACCGTGTTCCCTGGTGACTACAAACAGGGTGAATCGAGTTTGGTTTATTGTACATAATAGATTATAGATTCTATATTCTAAATTTTGCTAAAAAGGAATTAGCTGTTGATAGAAAGTGTGATTTATAAATATGAATTTAATTTTGACTATAATATCGAATATCTTGTCTCATACAAAATGATTAATAGTATTATTAGTGTTAAAAGTAAGGAAATGAAATATCAATTTTTTGGAAGCAATTCTATTGAATGCTATAGCAAAATATACGTTTAAAACCTTTATTTAATTTATTGTGCATCATGAACAACATTCAATTATGCTTCCAACAATATTCCGATAAATTGGGAGTTGTTCAAAAATGCCTGCCTAAAGTTGTTAAATCCATTCCTCATAATCGCAAAAGCATATTAAAATGTTTGTTTTAAAATCAGAGTATTCGTAATAGCCTGTTGACTGAAGAGGATATTCGAAGAGTGTACAAGTTATTTTGTATCGAATTTCAAAGTGGCACTTCAGACAAATTTGTGCGCTTCAATATTAAATTTCGGTTCGGAAATGCTAGTCGCTCGCAACGATACAACGCGTTAATGTTCGTACGCCTTGAACGCGTATTTGAACCGAAGCGTGCACATTAAATTCAACGGGAACATATAACAAGTCGTAGTTTGGAGCGCGGATTCTAATTACCACAGAATAATATCCACGATAGGAATCGATCTAACGGTGGTCATCCCCCTGCCTACGCCCCACCCCTGCAGTAGGCGAGGTGCGCGCTGCAAGGCCGTGGAGAAGTCAAAATTGTTGATTCATCATCGTGCCACTATGCGATAACTGATTTTGGGGACCGAAGTACCATCGCTTAGAATATTTAACGTAACTTAGTTACAGTTAATTGGACCGCGTCGATGAGTCGCCGCGGGCGTAGATGGGTTAATTCGATATTCCTAATTATTATTATGCGTGCGTGCGTGCATTGAAATTATTACATATTAGACAGCTGGTTACCTGGTTTCACCAAAAGAAGGGTAATTTTTTTCGAGTACATGTTTAAAAGAGCATCTGTATCTCACTCTGTGCCTGATTTGGTGGACTTTATCAAATGCGATATAGTCTTAAGCTGGAGTGGATATAGGATATGCGTAATATGAAACATGGCGGCTACGAATTAAAAAGAAAAGGATGTTTTTTTACAATACATTGACTATCAAATAAACAGTATAAAAAATTATGATTATAGAGACGTACGTTCAACAGTTAAGTGTTTTGTAATTCGTTATTTTATTTTTTGCATAATTTAATATGTCTTGTTTCAAAAATAATTTCAAATAAATATATATATGATGTTGTTTATTGTGTTGTATCTGTATTCACATTGCTTAAAACAATCATTATAGTTTGAATAAATACGATTTATGGAATTTGACAGTACATATTTTTTTAAAATGATTATACAGGCCAGAAATATTTTATAAAAAAAAATACGCTATTATTAACAAACAAATATTTTCCTTATCATTGCTAATACGAGAAACGATATTATAAAATCAATATAGTATTGGTGAAAGAAAATAAATTTAGGTTGATGTAAATGTGTGGAATGTTTAAATAAATTTGAAATATTTTTGCAACCTACGAGTGGCTCAATCACAGCTAATTGAATAACACCGATTGAATGCCTCGTGCAGCGAGATTCGGAATGTTTACATACCCGAAAGCCTGTATGTATTATCTCGTCAACAGCGTGTTTTTATATCTAACGTTATTTGGACAATTTGGGGTTGACAAGCGATTTAAATACGGAAGTTAGTTCAATTTAAAATGTACTAATAACAAAGTATTTATTATTTTTTTATTCCATTGAATCTACTATTTATTATGTTAGAAATTCGTTTTAGATTTTTTAATACGAAATTTTATTTACTAAGCAGAAGTTCAGGCTATATAAAATCACACTACGATCCTCATAAGTCTATCTAAGCTTAATATAAATGAACTAAACAGGAATAATGGTACTGTGTGTATTACTATAAACAACGTTGTTTTTCTCTATTTGTTATATATGACGAAATGCGTAAAGAATTAGGATAACTTCTTCGACATGTGTCTTAGACATGTGACATTGTTCCATCTAATCTCGTATGATCCTCCTTCTTACTCCTTGGTTCTAACTTGAATGGAGACTTCTCTATATCGTTATCAACGCGGCTGCTTTAAAGAATTTGAGTCTCCCATTCTTTGAAAAGGGATAAAAAAAATCTATTCAAGCAAAATGCAAAATATACGTTTCAAAACCAATCAATCAATAATCCTTTTCAAAGCTAAAGTTTTAAAATCTACAGTTATATGCCGAGGAGACACAGAACAAAAATGTATAATTTTAATTATCTGCTCGCGAATCGAACCGACACTGCGTGACAGGCCAATATAGTGATCCTTGTGTAATATACTCGTAACTCATAACTCTTAGGCATATTGGTTATTCCACGATATTTTATGTACAACAATAAAAATGCAGACAGCCTTAATGATCGATGCATTTTCCATATAATCTTCTGTTATATAAGTCCTTTCACACTTTTTGGTCCGCTAAGCGATTGATAGATTTTGCAGATCGTGTGATTTTTTTTTCTTTCACACGTGATATTGCTTTGAATTCTTTCTTCGTTACAGATAAAAGTTATAACTTTATATTTTGTACAAGTTCGAGAGAGCTCCAACAACATCCTAACCTTGATCAAGGGACGAAACTGTACATATATAAACAAATATAATCATATACATATTGCTTAAGTATTATTAGTGTGCAATTGTAAAATTAAAAGAAAAATGAGTCTTACTTACTTAAATAAAGGATTATTGTTATTATTACACACATACAATTTTCATAGTAGATTCGAACCCAGGACCATTAAATTCTTACACCCATGAGCTTCAGCATTCGAAGCTACAAGCTAACCCATACGTTTCACGCGTAAAGTCACGCATCGCAACTATTGCACTTAATTGGGAGTTTAATTGTAGGAAATATGATTTCCAGTAAACATGAAGTACAGGACTGACCGGAATTAAATATTACTTAACAGATATGTGAATATAATTTTATGTTTAAATAATTTCGCATTAATGTTGTTTGCGGTCTACTTCAATTTTCAACATCAATCTAAAATGATAAGTTAATTAGTTATTAAATTTGTTCTATAAGCAAATACAAGATTTTACTTTAATTTATCCTGATTACTAAATAATTAGGGTACCTGGCAACCTATTATATTAAAATATAAGCGCATATTTTTAGGTAAATACACCTACGTGAGTGTGAGAGACGGTGGCGTACCTGCTCTGGCGTGGTGACGTACATCTACAGAGAAAGATAGTGACAGCAACGATTTGCTAAGTGCCACTTCTGTTATTTATCTCACAGATGAGACGACAAAATAAAATATAAAAAGTAGGACGTCGCTACAAAATTTTACAAGCTTGTTTTAAATAAATAAATTAGTGTCTTATTTTTAGTTTTACTGCAAAAGTATTTTGAGGAATGTTAATTGTGACTTTTGTGTAATTATTTATGAAATTACATTATTAGTTCGTCGTAAATAGTCAACCAATATTGGAAACGTCGGACACGGTCGAGATATGGGTGGGTGATCGCTAGTCTACTTTCTGCTAAGCATAGACCGCTAGGCAGATTTTCTGCGGATTTCATTTTCATTTTTGCCTCCATCAGGACTCCAAGACCTCCCTAATCGTGGGGTAACCCCACGTGGGGGCCCATATTGTGTCACCCCACGATACCCTCATAGATCCCAATAGACCCCCATAAACCCCCTAAACTCCGAGAGGCCCCTGCAGGCCACCAATTATATTATCATAATTGTAAAAACCTTATATAATTACTTCATCGTGATAGTCATTTATCACTTGCTTGCAGGACAATATAAAGCCAATTATAACTGATAATAGATTCTAATATACAATTTTACTATTTTCATAAACGTTAACAGTATTAAATAAAAAAATAAGCCCAAGTAATAAAAAGAAACTTTCAATTCTATGAACCAAAAATATAATAAGTATAGTACTTGCATAAAATTAAATTGATGTCAGAATCACTTTACTTAATTGGTTATTTTAAACGTCGTCGATACAAGGATTACCGCATGGTTAATGCATTTAAATTTACGGATGGACAGTTTCTCTTTGCGTGTACCCAGCTTTATAACGCTGAGTGCTCTGATGGACTGGTGCCTGGTGCTTACATCCCCTTACTTCATCACACCACCAACACAAAATTCACGGTCCATTCGCATTAGCTCGATTCGTAGTGGTCCTCCACGGTTTTGTCTGGACATTAATTCCTTCCACGTACGTACAAGGTGTGGCACGAGCTCTTCCTAAGGTGTTCCCTTGACGCGTTGTACATATGTATGTGTTATAAAGTCTGTTGTTATAACATTTTATGATTTTAGGATTATTTTAAAATGAACAATTATGATATGTTTTCTATCGGGTTTCGAGAATTGCCTGGTATGAAATGAAAACGGGACAACTTGAAGCTATCAGTTCTATACTGACGGATTTATAAACTGCATCAATGTTATTAAACACTGACTTATATGAATTAATGTCAATTTTTACCCTAATAACAGATTAATTTGAAACCATACACATAACTTATCCGGCTATAATTTTATCTTTTACTGCAAGTCTCGTCATTTTCATTAATTTTAATCTAAATTTTGCAAACTTATCAAATCATCAAATATCAAATTTGATGCAATTTATGAGTCCGTCAGTATAGTAGACTAGTTCTAGTATAGGCGAATTAAAATCCTTCCCTTTTTGAAATCAATTAAAATGTACTAGATATCGTATAAACGAACCTACACAATGCTTCATGTGATGTCAAAGAAAGTATTAGAGCTACACTAGTACAATACTATCTTACTACCTTGTACAAAAGTGTTAATTTGATTTTTACGTTTATTATGTAAAGAATTTATCGTTTGCCGGAGACCAGGTTTGATTGCTCGTTACTGGAGTTTTGAAGTAAGTATGTCCGATTGAGGGGAAACGCAGCCGCCTGTTCAAAACTCTATGACGAGTTTTCTTTTTTGCAGTTTTTCAAATGTGTTGGTTTTTCGCTACTCCCTTGCTCTTATTATTTTATTACTATACGTAAGCAGAGTAGCTAACGAGCATGCAAGCCCCCCGATGTTAAGTAATCACTGCAATACGTCCACATACAAACTCAATCAGTACTGATTTGACGTCCAGACGATGAGATGCCTCGCTGCTCTTGAGGTCTAAGATAATAATTAAACTCAGGTATGTAACAAAACCTTCTTTCTGAGGAAAACCAATGTTCAACTTTAGATTATTAAGCGTTGATAACCGGATGGATGATAAAGTGAAACAAACAGTCATAAACACTTATTGATTTCGCTAGAAATAATCCCCGTTTGAAAGGAAAGAAAAGAAAAATATATTTCCTTGTGCGAGCCCCTTGAGGTTATCGTTCAAAGGACTTTTGTTGTAGCGTTGAGCGCAATCAATAGATATTAATCACGGAGCCGATCGCTATTAGAAAAGTTGTTAAAGCAGTTAATTATTGAAACTTCAACAATGACGTGGTGGCGCTGTGACACTGCATACATTTCCGTTTCCAATAATAATTAAGTTATTTTGTTGTTTTGTGGTTTCTCCGTTAAGTAATTAAGAATGAATCTATAGTAGACAACTATGAGTTCTTTGCTTTGTATATGATTGATGAATATCAACGCAGATAAATATTTTCAGAAAGAATATTTTATACATCTAATCATATACGTTCCAAATAATAGACTATGTTTTTTGATATAAATCGTACTATTGTTAACAATGCCAAGGTCCATTCCCTAAAATCGACTCCAGAGTTTGTCCGGGACAAATATATAACTATATTCCCAAATATTATTGAATAATAATCGCGCCCTTACAGAAAAAATGACATATAGTTTAAGATTTTTTATTCGCAACTATCCACTTCTGTACGCAGCCATGCATTGCCGTGGCTTACTCTAGTTGATTGAAAAATATATACTGTGATTTAAACACTAGTTTAACACTAGGCATATTAGAATCGTTGTGTTAAAGTTCAAACTTTCTGTGAGTCAAGTATATGAACAAAGCAAAGCCGTAAAGCATTATTTGTATTTCAGTTGGAGAGGTGTGGTTGTTGGCTACACTTTGAAGCGAGGTGACCATCTTAGTCCTCAGGAGTAGCAACGTATCTACGTTTGAGCTCAGATAGGATTTCAGTCGTGTTTGTAGTTGTATGTGAATGTCTATGGGCTGCGACTTATTAACATCAGGTGGTTCGCATGATCGTTTGCTATCTGACATAAAATAAGAACTCCTATGACTCTATCCATAACCGAAAACTCGATTGACCGAATGTCAATCTGCCATTTTAAAACTCTATAGCAAGTATCTGTACTCTGTGCGACTGTTGACAATAGACTATTATGTGTTTGACATTGACGATATGAACGTAAACAAACAAAAGAATACATATGTGTGTATCATATTTGTAGTAGTGTGTGTAATGGTTTTTTATTAATTGTATGTTTTTCTAATGCATATTATATAAAAATATTAGCTCTTCGCACTCGTCTCTGTAATAACTTTCACCGTGTCAAATTTTCTACTCCTCCGCGTAAATGTCGTACAAAAGAGTACAAAGTGTTTGCTTTACGTATTAACATACAGATACATTGCCTGTCCGTAATCATTAAAATGCCGCTTTAGCAATTTCCTGTAACCACAGAAAAACATTACAAATGAAGCAAATAATATAGTTTATTCTGTTAATGAATGGTAATGTTCTCGTATTTTCAGTACAAACAGTTTATCCGCGTCGAGACAAGTAAAGCACGTGCCGTGTCTTTAGATTGAATGTATTAAATATTTTAGCAACAATATTTTCTTGACAACCCGTTTTATTTCCCACTACTGGGTACGGGTCTCTACGCCGGGGAACACTGATAGCTGGAGAAATCCAAGCTTCCATAACGCTCTTCCATTATTGCACGTAAAGAACACACGGCACGGGTAAGTAGCTAACATCTCTACCAATTTTGGAAACTACTCTTAGGAGCTCCAACCTCGGATCTTATCGATAACAACTTTCTCCAAAACATGGTATCTAGTCCATTCACTTGCCACCAATGGTCACCATTCACTCCTGATCACAAACGTTACCTTTGATCGTAAATAGTCTATACCAGCCGCGGGGCTATGCCCACTTGTATGCGTATGCACATGCTCCTGTATATCGGATCCGATGTTTAATCTGTCTAGTTTGAAAATACGGAATCCTGTTACAAATATTTGTATACCGTACCTATTGTTTGTGACACTAAGCTCTGCACGTATTCGAGATACCCCAGATTATAGCCACACGCAAGTATCTATTAACACAAGCGTTACGAATGCGAGTGGTACAATGGGGACGAAGCTGTAGCACTAAGGCCGGACTAAACTGTACCGGAATAATGGCCGGTATCGGAGAAGCGCTTATTGTTTATGTAGTGCTTTCTATGTGCCCGCTCTATGTAGACAGCCACAGGTGGCAACGATTAAATGCCCCTGAATATTGAAGCAAATTGCTTTTAAATCGAACCCGCCCAACATCAGCCGTCCAATATATTGTGCGGAGCTGCACGATGGATGTAAATGTTTTATTTGTTTATTTTATTTCCTTCCTCGTTGTAATGTTTTTACAAGGAGCGGTTTACCTAGACAGATTTTCTTTCAGTCAATCCTGATGATAAGATTATGCAGTAGACAATAAAATTAACAACATAAAGGAATTTCTTATCTTCTAATGGAGGGAAATAATATTACTGATTAAACGAAATGAATTAGTATTTAGAGTTGTGGGCATTTTATAGAGAAGATTTCTGTGATAGAAATGGGGTATAAATTTCAATTGACAAATCAAAAGAGTCACCTCAAGACTTTTATTGTGACCAGATAATTCTAAATAATATTGGTCTAATCGAGTAATTGACGCTGTTTGTCTCGGACTAGTTCATATTGTTCCAGAGAAATATTAAGACCGAAATTGAAATCGTAGAGAATGTAATCGAACACTTCATGAGAATCGATCATGAAGCATGATGGACCGGATTTGACCCCAGTGTTATATTGTCTTACGTCACGGAGTAGCGCCGGTTCGAACGATGTTTTCGCACATTAATTTTCAGCTGCCAATGTAACGCTGTCAATCTGATGTCGAACGCCGCAACGTTTGAATTCTGCTAATGTTTTACGCACATTGCATATGCTCTCTTACTATACGTATGAAGCGAACTATCTTTACAAAAAATACACAAAATTCAAATCGTGAACAATCGCAACTTTCCAATATCGTATGCGTTACGGTGCAGCGTTCACCCCCGAAGTGCGCTCTCGCACGCGCGTCAAACATTTTCCCAGCAGCCCATTTGACTTTGCAAAAAGCGATAACAATAAGAACAGGCAAAAGTGCCAGCTCGCATTCACCCTTTCCAAGTGACTTCACACATGGCCTTTGTTCGGACTAACATACGATAGCGGCAAAGCCGGCAAAGAAGTGTTCTCCTATTCGGGACGGCGACATAAAGTTCATTAAAGGCGAACAGAGCGTGTTGGAGTGGCTACCGGCGCGCGGGGCCGATAGCCGACCCTCGCCCCTCGACGCCGTCCACCCACCACCCGCCTAATATTTTCTATATGAATATTAACGTCACTGACGTCAGTTAACGTCATACCCGCGCGACACTCGAGGCCGTCGGCGACTTTGTTAACATTAAAAAAATACCCGGCCTTTGTAGGCAACCTAGCGACAGACTCACTAAAATGAATTCGTAATTGTTGAATATATATTGGTCCTTGGATTACTTCGATGTCCGCCGAGGCGTTTTATCACTGCTTGTCACAATCAAGGCTAGCAGACTAGACAGGAACTTATTATCACCTCGTTTGATATGAAGGTTCTGGCCTTGGATATGCAGCCGTTATTTCTAAGAAAATAACTGTATTTTCTGTATGCAACATGCAACGGATTTAAAGTTTCAATGCACTGGGAAAAAATACAGAAAATGTGATTCCGAATCGCGTCTGACAGAATGAAGTATTTTGGTGTCGACACTGAATAATAAATATACGATATGGCTGTGGTGAATGTGCTGCGATGTTGATGTGGAATAAAATGCATTATTTATCAAAAAAAAACTTGAGACTTGTAAAACTTTAAAGTACATGTCAAAGGTGATAGAACTCGGTGACGGGTTCGATGCCCAGTTTTTTGCACCTATTTCCGTCTTCTAGTAGCATTATTCAATCTGCGCTAGCACATTAAAATTTATACTACATTTTGCTATACGACATTTTACTATTTGTATAGTTTAACCGATTTAAGTTACTTTACTATAGACATTATCACTTTGCGTTAAGTACTGTTAAGTATAGAAATAGTGTGTTAGAAGAAGTGGGCTAGAACGTGACAAAGCACTTATTCTGAAGTTAGTAGTAAAGGTTATAATTTTGGTTTATTTAAAACCTAGTCTGGAGCCCTGATGGCATATCCACACATGCCGCCGGCTTATGCCGCCGAGTATGCCGCCGGCTTACAGACTGCTTTGCCGTTGAATTTGCCGCCGGATTTACCGGCGGCCTGCAGATGCGGTTGCAATTTTTACAGTAGTGATGTGACCATCGTCGAAGTGAGTAGTGTACAGGATTGAAAGATGCTGGACTATAATATAGCTGCGTGTATCGCAGTTGTGTTGTACGTTATTATTCATAAAAAGAACCGCAAAATGAAACGAAGATATTGGGTCAGACCAAGTCTGCGAAATAGGCCTATTGTGTCCCCTATACTTGAAGATTTAAGAACGGACGACATAAACCGGCTTTTGGTTGCCGGCGGCAAAAAAAAGCCGTGCGTGCCGCAGGTAAGATGCGCGTGCCGGCGGCAGTGCCGCCGGGTTAGCCGCCGGCCGTGCCGCCGCCTATGTGTGGATGTACCATGAGGAAGCATATACTAATGAAGGGGGTTGGCTTGAATCTAATCTAATCTCACGTGGTTAAGAGGTGAGAGGATAACGCGTATTTTTTCCCACAAACAAAAAGTAACTAAACAGGGTTAAATTAAATAAAATATATTTTTCCATTAAAAAGGGTAGTATAATCATAATTTCTAGTAAATGTTTATATACGTATCTACTAAAAATACTATTAGTAGATGGGCGGGGCGATAAAATATCACAACATTTCACCAAGCCGAGAGCAGGGGGTTGAAAGATCGTCAAAATTGCCTCACATTAATCACGAACACCCCCAACGAGAACCTCAGTGTCATTGCTTGAAAGCTAACACTGTAGCAAGACAAGATTTTGAAATGCATATTTAACAGATAGCTTGTCCAACTCATTAGACACTTGAACAATAATCACATTCGTACATGCGATATATCACAGTCAGTAATAACGTACGACAAGCCCTGAGTGTCATTGCTTGAAAGCTACTTCTAAAAAGAATAAAAGAGAAAAGAACAGTTAAAAGTTAAAAAATATAGAATAAAGCTTGCCTACTTAAACAGAGCCCAGCTAGAAAAACTAAGCTGTCAAGCTTAGAAGTTAAGATTTATGTCTCCTTACAAGGGAGCCTGGGGTTCGAATTATAGTTTGTTTTAGCGATAGAGGAAATCTAGTTTAGTTAAATTAGGTTAAGTAATCCTTAGAGTTTTCTGTAACGTTCTGAAAGATATGTAAAGTCTACCAATCCGTACTTGGCCATTCTGAGTGGAGGCACGTGATCAGTAGCATGATATGATGGTATAGTGGAATATAATAGATTTGGATAATGCTCAAACTATTGTCTTCGAAACTACAATTCCTAGTGATATGATAAAAACTTTGTCTTATTAGTTATAAACAAAGTACATACAAATATACAATATTATTGTTATTAATATCCCTTTTAGGTGTATTAAGTAAACTTAAAAGGAGTTTTAATTGTGGAAATATTTTTGGGTCCTATTTTATAATTTATAACGCTAAGACACATAATAAAATAAATGTTATTTTCCTTACACCTTAAAACGTACGGATGTGTGATTCATGCACCAAAAATCTTCCTCGAGAACCTCCTAATTAACAGTTAAAGCCGCATTAAAATCTATGCCGAGGTTTTCTAATTACAAACGGACATACAGACAGAGCTTGTGTTTTGTTTAAAAAAGAACTTGTTAATGAATACCGCTAACTTTTATAAAGAGGTTTTTGAACTGGCCTACATCTACAGTATTTTAAACTTTATCTATAAGTAGGTATATTTCCTAATTATTACTAAATGTTGTGAAATCCGCTTAATTCTGCAGTCCTAATCGATCGATAAATTAAGAGACCTTGACTGTGGTCGAGAATTGGATGGGTGACCATCAGTGGCAAATTTTTTTATGCACTTGTTACATATGACGAGCTTTACTGTCGACACGTGTTATTGCCGGTAGAAGACAATGACTAAAGCTTGTCGAAAGTCAGTCCTGCGGGCCTTTTAAAGTATTCAGCTTATGTATTACCGCATACCTATATATCCACTATTCATATTAGAGTACCACGGTAAAATATTCAGATCTCCTCCAATTGTAGCAAGAGACCCACGCCCAACCGTGGGACACAAATAGTTGCAGCCGGTGTTGAGTAATGTTCATTTTTTGATTGACTATCATTTGCTGGTAGTTTCGCTCGTATAATATTTATTTTATATCTTATACTCCCTGATGTTTTAAGTGATAAACTGTAAATTAGATATTGTAAACAAATTGTACTTATCTGTTTTACGTGTTATCTAATATCTACAACTACAACTAATTAAAAAACACCTTGATTTATTTTCATACAACATACAGCAAACAATTATTCGCTGCTCACTTGATGGTAAGTGGTCACTGCTGCCCATGATCATCTGTAAGCAACTCCATAAACATAATTTGTTTCCAAAATTAGTCGCGTCATTAGTAAGGGAGGCAACAAGCACATTCTTTCTAAACGCAAGTAAACTTCACATTAGAAATGGTTGTGAGGATGCCTCCTCAGTCGAACCGTATAGAACCTGCCATTTTTTAAACCGATTTGTTTCGCTGAAACTGGTCTAGTTGGCGTATGCGTTACTACCCAAGAAAATTGACTTTTTCCATATACATGTGTACTACTAGCAGAGCCGGCAAACTTCGTATCGCCTGAAAATTGAGAATATGTCTTAAAATTCAATAACGGTTCAATGATATTAAAATGTGGCATTAGTTCTGTGCGTTTCAGGCATACGTTTCAATTCTTCGTGTCCCTTTAGCGCGGGTCTTTTCATTTTACATAGTCTAAGCTATCTTCGTTGTTTAATATTCAGTTTTTGAATGCCACCGATTTGACACATACGCATTTAATTTGTATATGTAAATAAATAATTGTAACTCTTAAGTACACAAGTTTCTGTTTAACTTAAAGTTTGTGCCATTTTACTCTACGACTCATTATTTATCTCTTAAATTTTCTTGAACGCGCTCCATATTAATCCATTTACAATGTTAAGTCAATTTGGCGTCCTCTTGCAATATTAATGCACTTTGGTAGTGGTTACGAAGATAATGCACCCGGACACGGAAGGTGGCACCTCTCTAGAATCCACAGCCTAATGCAACTAGCGCTCCTCTAATGGATCTAATCATATACATCGTACATTCAAACACATGCATACACGAGAGTAATGACGGAAACCACAACGTTCCCCGCCTCATAAACAAAAGAATAATCACATTATCCCATAAGCTAGGTACAAATTGCAGAACGAAATATTGCATGCAAAGTGTACACCTAATTATATCAAAAATAATGAGTTCATTAGTAGGTTACTTATAATAAACGTGGGGTTTTAATTGAAGGGGTTGAAACTGACGCAAATAATAACCTCAACCCATGTAGATAAATATACAAAGACGCAGTATCAGAAATCAAATCCCGAGTGCCTTTTCATTAGGGATGACGGAGACTGAAAAAAGATTTACAAAGTGAGCGACGCGGTGGAGGCTCGTTTTACAGCGAAACGGCCCAGAGTTCGCAGCCAATTTTCGCATTGACGCCTTGCGATTCTATGAAAACAGGGCCGATATCGGAGCAAGGAAACGGTGTTACGACTGCGCGCCATCGATTCCGCGAGCAATTTAAAATCCACTTAAAGACAACCGCAGGCTGTTAATCGAAAAGTTTGCGATGGAGCACGATCCAGCGGGAACCTCTAATTGCCTGTATTAAAATAACTGACTGATGTCAAACATATCTAGGGCGGCCGCCGGTGCCTGGCACGGCGCTTCACATGTTAATAATCATTATGATAACATCAAGTATGCGATAGCCGGCTATATTCCCCCCGGCTAGGGCTGCCGCCCCATCGCACTATTTTATCTATATATTAAATATGATTTTAATTGTATTTTCAATCTTCATATTTTGAAATGTCCTAGCTGATTAAAGTGAAATATAACTCAGTAGGCCCAAGTTGCAGTTTATTAAAGGTTGCTTGATTATTTCTTAAATTATTTAAAAGGATGCAGAAATATAAAATAATAAATATAAAAGCAATTTTAGCATTGCATACGTACTAATTATATCTAGGTACTCATTCAAATAATAACATTAACGCACTCAATAGTGTGTCTCCATTAAATTATACTTCTGTACAGAAAAACATTACCTATATGTCTTGAGATTATACACTTTACAATATGCAGACTATAATTTCCATAATGTCGCGAATCATAAGATTTCTTAAGGCTTAATGTACTATTATCCGTTGCACACACTACGAGTACTTAGTTATGTTACGTTGAGAAAATAAGAAACCGATAACTTCCTCTTTAAACAAGTTAAACATTATGGGTTTTTATTTACACATAATTGAAATTAAAAGAAAATCTAATATAGAAGAGACGCAAAATATCCGAACCAAATACTTATTTAATATCTCCAATTTTATTTCCAAAAATACTAGGTCTAACATTCGATTTTGAACATTAATCTTCTCTCAGATTGAGAATAGTTGTGTCAATTTTCCATCATTTACGCCCAGTAGGATTTAATAGACCTCGCGTGCTATTGTCGCGTTTGTTAAACAACTTCAACATGTGGAGATCACTTCAATGTTTATCGTTGATAGTGACATTCAATTTTAGTCTATTAATTGACCAAACTTAAGCTAACCTATAGATGGTATGATTGTTTTATTCATATAAAATCCTATGACTAACCAGCAATCAGTTTAAATAAAAAATACTTAAAAGACGCCTTTGCTTTGTAAAAAATACTTAAAATTTTGCTTTGGGACTAGATGGAGTAATGTACTGAGCAACGAGATTCCTTTGGATTTAAAGACACGAATAGTAGAGCATGAAATGTTGACGAATATATGAATGATTTGTAATAAAATATAATATTGTTATTAAATTAATTTATCGTTGTTGTACAACCCTACGTTCGCCCCCGTGCCTTCGCGAGCGGCGAGGTAAGGTTTGTACCACTATGGGTATTACGCGATTACTTCACTGTTCCCGGGTGTTCCGAGGAATCCAACAGTTCAATGAACCATGCCAATGCTATTAAGAACTGCCTATAAAGCTACGTTGCGACTTTTTCATGTATTAACAGAATTCAAGTAGCGATGAGGTAATTGACCTATAACTTATTATTAACATATGATCGTTACTTTTAGAGAGATTGCAAATAAATAAAAATATTAACCATAGCAGCATGGCGCTTCTGTAAAATGCACTAAATCGTATTATTGAATAGAATAATAGTGCATTTCCACAGGTGGAACGGTTGTATAAAATTTAAAATGAATTTTCCCTTCAAATGAATTTTTAATAACAATATTATATTTCGTATTTTTCATGAGGTTAATTACATTCAAAATCATATTTTCTATTGCTACCTATAAATAATAATTATTATATTTCGACGTTGAAGAACACAACACTTTTGGAAACAGACAAGAATGTGTCGTATCATCGTTGAGATTCTGTTTAAGAAATTATATCTTGGCGCCTCTAGCAGAAAAGAATTCGAGTGAGCCAACTCATTAAAAGTGATCGTAAGATGTATGTACAAAAAATGATTAAAAATGTTTACCATATTAAATGGTAACACGTGCCAATTAGTCAAATTTCTGTTAAAACTGGTGAAGATTTTTTGTGGCAGTTTAAAAGGTTACATTTAAACCTTTAAAAATATATTATACTTTATTAGGGTTGTTTACACACTTATATTATTTATCAGCTGCTGCACGCTACTTAGTTCATTTTTAAATTTTCGGGTTTTTTAATTGATATTACCTTTCTAATCTATAGACCAATTGTAACGAAACTAAATGTTAAGCGGAGTATTTTGTAATACATAAGCAAAAACCGCACCGAAATCGGTTAAACCGTTTCTGAGATTAGCGTGCACAAGCATACAGACAAAAAGTTAAACAGACAAAAATGTCACAACTATTGTTTTGGATTCTATTAGTAAAAGACCCTATAAAAGTTTCTCTCTTAAATCTTACATGTACAAACAGCTATTACAATTTTATTATTTGTTTAGTTAGATAGACAAGTATTCATTGAGATATGTCTGCAGTATTTGTTTTCCATTTTATATTTGTAATAGCTCCGTGGTTGCTAGTTTAAAATAAATCCTCGTATTGAAAATTATCTCGATAAGATGTTGAAAGGGTTCCAGTCCCAGCAGATATAAGTCGGTTATTGTTATCTAAAGAAGAAGGCAGAGCGTAAAATTAGTATTGATATTGCTTTTTGCGTGATATTATTTTAAAACTTTATTTTATTTAAAGAGTCAATTAAGGTGATTTATAAAAATAAAGAATAAATTCTTTTAAAAAAGGATACACCTGTTTTAGTGTTGAACAGGCTTTTGGAAATAATATACGGGGAAGCAAAAGAGGTCATTCTGAATCATTGTTCTCTTCAGCATATTAAATGATGAACATTTCCACTTAAAAGGAAGGAATGGTAAAGGATCGCACGTTTTTATTTGTTTCGTTCATTCAAAATTCAAAACTTTAAATCCTCAAAATAAACATGCAAATTAATTTATATGCCAAAAGATTACGTAAAAAGGACCCAAGGCGTCGATTTTGTTTCCACAATTTTTGCTTAATATATATGTAATGATTTACGGCAGAATTATTAAATTAATGTACGAAAGGATACTTCGACATAATGACTCGAGTGAAGATTTACGTTGTACCCTATATTACTTACTACAAGCAAAATAGGTAATTACATGACCTCTTATAAAATGTACAATCCAATAGTACGACTGCTTGTTTTTCTATAGTTATAGCTTTATTATTAGTCTCTCATTTAACAGATTAAGCCACTAAACTTCATATTCAAACTTTATTATTTGTTTCGTTGATGCCACGGGGTCACGTGGTCATGTGGGGTCGTGGTTGATCTTGAACAGATTTCGGTGGTAGTGTAGTGGTTGTAACGGCAATGTGCCGAGGTCAACCAGCACAGATTACACGCAAGTACCCACACGTTTAGACATCGCAACAATTTTACAGTTCACCGAACTTCACACATGAATGCTGCCTACGGATCTCCTAGCTACTAATTCATTCTATATAAGGCTTTGTTCGCATAAAATACAAATTATGTATCAACATTACTTTTTAATTCACATATAAAAACCAATGAATTCTATAGCATACATACTTCTACAAAGAAGAAACAATAAATATTCAAAGAAAGCAGCTATGCTATAATCTATTATTAACACTTAGCTGTACGCATAAGGCAACGCATAGCATTTTATGTTTTTTGTATGATTTAGTTACGTCTATTTAACATGCCTGCTGTGAAATGAAATGTAATGACATTACTTATATTACCATCGTCGATTAATGTACATTCTTACATAAAAGTAGTCCTAGTGCGCACTTCGTTAGCGAGTTGCGTGTATTGTGTTATGGCTATATTATTTATATTACAGATAAACGGTTTATACAGCAAGCATTAAGCTAGTAATGATACGATACGGCAACGTACTGAGTATTATTTATGTTTATGATGGTGACTGTCATGCGCCGTCATTATAGGACGAAGTAGGCAACACTACTGAAATTATAAACAAGGTACGTCAGAAAAAAATATTGCAATGTTTATATGCCCGCGTGCGTCGTCATATGGACACATCTAGAAGTTAACTGTTAAAAAATGTTTCTATAATCTTTAGGGTTCCGTATACGTAAAACTGTCATAAGTTCTTTCGTTTTGTCACAGACATTTTCTCCGATTATAGGAACTAGATATATATAGGAACTAGTATATAGAGGGTCATATAAGAGTGCCGAGAGTTTTTTCCACCGGCTCCCAGTCAATCTTAGCCAACGGGGCGCCCAAAAATTATGTACTGATTTTACACTGTATCCTTGACATTAATTTAGTGTATATAAATACTTTATAATGAAATAAAATATTTGATTTCGAATAACTTAAATTTCGTTCTTATACAGATTTAAATTCCAATAATATGGCACAAGCTACCGCTCTTTTATCTCTTTCCAAAACTACAGATATCAAACATTTAGAAAGATTATCGTCACATTTTATACGCTCACAAGTTTTCATGCAAAGATAAACAAAATATCTAAAAATTATCAAAATATCTTTTGATCCCCCGCAGAAAATATACTGCATAACATTGGTTTGCTACATACAATAGGTGTATTTTTGTTTTTTATTTCGGAAGCAGCAAAGGAAATAGACTGATGAAAATTAATCAGTAGACATTGTTACGATTATGATTTTATTATGAAAGAGTAAGAAACGGGAATGCAGGCTATCTGATGTTAAGTGGGCACTGCAGCCCATGGACAACCACGTCCAATCTCAAATAGTACAGAAGTTCTATTTAAGAATGGACGCGGACGCGTTCCTACTCTCGAGGACTAAGATGGTCGCCTCCAATAACGTGTATCCGGTAACCAAATATAGTATTTTATAAGTCTTGCCAAGTATTACATAAGAGTTATAATCAAATTGTTATTGTGTAACGGATTATTTAAGGATTACTTTTTACGTAGATAACCAACTGCCGCTGCACAAGATGTCTGCCGATGAACTACATAGTAGACATTGATTCCACAAAAGGTTACAAATAATATTTAAAATTGATTTAGCAAGTTCGATTGAGCCTCGTTCAAACTATCAAATAATCCACTTTACAATACGTATTCACGGTATCTTATTGTAGTTTAAGGCATTTAATTTGTAATAATGTAACGTAACATTTTTTTAATATCAATTATCCAACGTTTTTGTAACATTATTTATTGCCTCGGAAATTCCTAAAGACCCACACAAAAGTTACTTATTAAAATGTAATAACTACTTAGCTTCCCTTGTGGCGCCTTAAAGATGTTATTGTTTAATATTAATTTCCTTTTTATAAAACGTAAATGATTATAAAACATTGTTTTTGCTAGTACCTAATTTTAATTTGTAATCAATGAATAAAACAAATAAATATTTATCATATTTATTCAGTAATCTTTTATGTATTAGAAGAGCAGCAAACGGGCGGGCAAAAGTTACGAGGTCGCTGCAGTTCAATCAACTTTCAACTTCAAACAGGACTGAAGTCCTGTCTATGTGTCAGGTTCATATTCACTTATACCTTACACGTACAGACCGGCAATAATCTAATATTACACGTATAACCTATAATGGAATTAACCAATCAATCCAATTATTTATCTATTAGGTAATTGGTTAAGAGATCAAACACAGGTATTTCATATCGTAAATAGATACCTAATACCCGTAATTAATACAATTATACATTATGGGCATACAGTCCGGTCACGTATAGTATTGTCATCAATTGAATCTAATTTTGTTATCACATAACGTACCTAATTTTAGTTCGTGTAATTGCGAGAATCTTGCCAGTCCATAATCATGTCTTAATGCTAGGGCTACATCTGCCTATCGTCTTGACACAATACGTAGAAACTTTGTACATTTATCTCGCTAAAAATTTAAGCTAAAATGTGTTTATATTACTGGCTCCGTAACTTTAAACGAACTACCATTTATCATGCGATAATTTGAGATGGCCTTAATACGATTACCAGATGTTTTGCTTGGCTACAGCCGATGTCCCTCTGGACTGTTAAAATTATGCAAACATATCATTTGATTGTGGATGCCGGATCTCTTACGTATGAGAATATCTTAGGAGTATCAACGCGTCTGGGTTCAACTTCAGATGGAAACCAAAAATAGCAATGCAAATACTTACGATAGATTGATAGGTATTCAGTCTTGTTTATAGTTAGATGTAGATATCAATGGGCACAGCAAACATTAAACATGGACTGGCCTACATAATCCCTCACTACTGTCCTAACATAAAAAGAAACCTTCAGACTTTAAAGATATGTATCCTAACCCAAAGTCTTTAAATCTGTGCAAATATATTAAGCGACCGGCATGTACGTCTTAATAACAAAATACGAACAAATCGAGTTTGTACCCGGCTCTACGTCGGAAAATCTGTCGGAAAATAATCGAGAGAAGAGTATCGAGTGTTGACGGAAATTGCGCCATTTGACGCCTACATTTAAATAAGTCTGTTCTATAAGTTGTTGTAACTAATTAGCTGGACGGTACTTTTTAAAAATACCGTCGCGAAATTTATTACACTATCAAAATAATATTGAGATGGTCGTTTGGTCAATTAAATACTAATGCGTAATGAATACATAGTGTTGTTTTTAAGACAGGTTAACATTAAGTTTTTAAGACAGTTTAAATTAACAAATTATTTTCATCATAGGAGCATTTAAGCAAACTTCACCCACGAGAGTATGTATATTTGAAGAAAATATAAACTTTTAAATATTGTTAGTAACTTTTGAATGTAATAAAAGTTTAAGATATATTCGATTACATTTATCGCGTGATGAGCAGAAGTATTCTTTCTGTACGGACGTTGCTGCTAATTAATTATTAAGTAGCAGCAACGTCACATTTGTTTCTAATGTGAGAAGAGTAGCTAACGAGCATGCAAACCACAGATATTAAAGTAGTTGCAGCCCATAGACACCCACGTACAACTACAAACACGACTGAAATCATATCTAAGCTCGAACTTAGATACCTTGCTACTCCTGAGGACTAAGATGGTCGCATCACTTCAAAGTTTAGCCGGCAACTGCATCTCTCCGACCGAAACACAAGTAATGCTTTTGCGGCGGATTATGAGGGCGGCGGTGGTATCTCCTGGGTCGAACTATAGTTTTCCCACCTTTAGATTGTATTACTATTATTTACCAAACACCAGGTTTTGGTGATTCCAGTAAAAGATAGCAGAGCTTTGACGTTCCCCTCTGAAAAAACCACGATCACGCCTGCCTTGTAAATTTTGTAAAACTACTATACTATGTTCTGCTTATGGTATGGTAACGCAGATTCAGTTGTTCGAGCCTATAGTATCATCTAAACTGAAATGAATCGCAGTCGTTGTTTCATGCGTCGATAAATAATTGTCCATAATAACACAACATATCACATAAAGCGCTGCGTATGTCATCCACGTGCACCCCTGGCAGCGCCATTGGAACACGGTTCAGTGGGTTTGTTAGTATGTTTATATTTGCACGTTTTCCTGCACCCGCGACAATTATTTATTGTTAATTCACGTTTTATTTACATTGAAAAATATTTTCGATAAAAGATCCAAACTTATTGGATAATGTTCTAAATGTTTTTTCAAAAGTTTTTAATTGGACTTTGAGGATTTAACCGACGTATTGCATGCTTAGAGTAAATATTGTCATAAAACGTACAGTTTACCATTTGATATATGAAAATATTTTTACCGGGGTACAATGGGACCATGTTGCATAATAATCAAATATTGTCACCAGACGTGGGCTGGAGTCAAAACAATTGCACACTCAATCAACGACATACCGTTGAAACGTTTTACCTCAAAAATTTCATAGCCTTACGTTTAGAAATTCTATACATAAAAAATGGAAGAAAAAACTTTGAAGCGGGCGGCAGGCCTACCTGACCCACCACCCTCCCCCCGCATACGTACATCGGCTACTTTTTCATCTGTTTGGCTCAGCTGAGGCAGGATATTAATGAATTTCCTCGCCGGAGCAGCTCGTGATTAGTTCGTTAATTTGATTAGGTTGCTCCTACGGATCGCGGGTCGCTATTGTCCACGGTTTCCCGGCCCGCGATAGACAACGCGCTTTGTTTTTCCGCCCAAGCCTTGTTAGTGTCGCACTCTAACCGTTGGAATAATTAGTGACGCGCTCAAGATACGCCGCTTGACTCTAATAAAATACAATACGTACCTCAAGATCACTCACAGGCGATGGAGGCGGCGCCGTGTTTAGACTATGGAGATCTATGACGCTCGATAACATAAAGGTGGCTTTTGAGAAACACGACTACGAAGGCATAAACAGGGAAAACACGAAGACAAATCCACATCCATGTATGTAGTTGTATGGAGAAATTTTATGGTAAAAAAATTACGACGTAAGACTATGGACAATAGAATAGATGGCGCGTCATCGATAGGAATTACGTCATCCCTTTTACCCTTTTAGGCTGGTACTATGGTAGATGTCGGTATATATAAATGTGCAAATTGCACTTGAGATCAACTGTACTCTTTACACTTTTCAAAAACACGTATGTATCGTTTATTTATAATTACTAGTTAATGCAAAATTTTGATTTGTGCAAATGTATCGTAAACAAAATTTTAATTGTGCGAATCTGGGCCAAAAATAAAACATGGAAATTGAAAAATACCAATTTTTAAACACGGTCTTTAAAATCGATACCTTTATACTTTGAACCAACCTTTAAGCCATTTATAGGAACTTTTACTGCGATCCATTTATGCGTTACGCGGCGCAGTTTCACGAGGTACATTTCTTTACGCCACTAAGCGACCAATTAAGAGATGTACGCCCGCCCACAAAAGTCTCTCAAGAGAAATATATGTTCGTAACAAAAATTTATTATTGAAATGAGAAGGCGAATGGGTTTTCATTTCCGAGTGACGGCTCGACCTGCGCCGCTATACCCGTACACGTTGCATTTCGGTAGGATTTTTATGGCCCTCCCATGAAGGGAGCAAGCGGACCGTTGAGTGAGATATAAATCAACCTCATATTGTGATTTAGCAAGCCTCGTTATTGTAACAATACCCCATATTTACATATAAAACATTATTTTTGAGGCTTATTTATCGTTCCTTGTAATCCAATATGTTTCAATTCGTGTAAATACTCCCAGTACTCTGCATTAATTTATAACGGATTCAATTCTTTTTGTTCTGTTTCTTATTTTATTGTTCGCGGTTTCCTGCCTACGGTTCGGCTTTAAAATAACTGGTGAATATACCATTACGTGTAGTAAAATTACGATGTTTTAGTAGGTTTATGGCGATAATATGTAAATTACATTTGCTCGCTTAGCAAAATTTCGAGCTAGGTATTACGTGTTTCAACGTAGGCTGCCTTAAATATGTACAATTTTATTTCTATATCGATCTGAATATATTTTTTACCATATACGGGTACTCACAATTAACGTTTTTAATTTCCGCTATTTCGAAACAGTTACATGAGTCGTGGTCACGGCTAAATTATCACTACACAACGGATAGGGCTAAAAATGTTAGTCGTGCGCACCGCTTGTATATTACAATATGTAAATTCCACTGGAGTATTGGTTTAAAACCAATCCAATTTCTTTAGAATTTTTAATTTTGATCTTTATGTTATTAATTACCACTGTTTCATATTTTTCACTCATATTGCTACTATTAACAAACTCCTAGATTAATTATGGCAAAAAACATAACGCCGATTTTGCGTTGAGATTTTTTTATAGGTATGTGATATGTTGACTAGATCTATCAACACTAGTAACAGGCTACTTTGTACGAATATTAAGCCGTCCTTCTTATATTTCTGCTTTAGTGTTATCAAATCGAATTTGAAATCCCGTTGTAGTTATGATACGAGCAAGTGACTCTTCGTACGTATCGTGAACTCTCCCCTAAATATCCCGCCAACTCAAACCGAAACATAATTTGGAACAGGACGAATTTGTATAACAATAAAAAATGAATGATGCCATCTGTCGAGACGCTCTGTGCGACAACGGTCGCTGTGACCGCTACATAGAGGTGATAATTGTGTATGGCCTCGACATGATCGTACCAAAATGTTTTGGGCCCGCGTTTTTTATTAATTACCCATCGGCCACCTGTTATTTGAAACCAATAATTACTTTACGTTACGGGCCCGGGTAATTGAGATATTCCGACGCTACATTGTTATTGCTTAATTTTTTTAATTGTTTTCAATTTTTGTTAGAATTTAGTGCGTACCTACTCACGTAATGGTGGCCCGCGAATACAAAAACAACGGCCCTCCCGCTGAAATTTGTTGTTATTAAAAATGTTTTAATTTATAACTACGGAGAACAAAAGCATTTCTGCCGCCACTCACTACAAATTCGCCAAAGCACCTGCCATTATTTTTTCACTTCAAACTTTTTAAACGAACCTTTTCAGTCCGTACCAGCCTCAATTAAAACTATTCCACGTATGTTGTTTATGTGTTTACAGAATACAAAATAAACTTTTATACTTCATTTGGAAATATAACTTCATTTCTCGTCGCTTTTTGTCCTTTAATTGTTATGCTATAAGTTCATTTCGCATAGTGCATATTTTGATGACAGAAATGTAAATGATTAACTAAGCTTAATAAATGTGGAAATTTATAGAAAATATTAACATCAGGCTCTATGCATGTCACGGCTCCATATTTTTGTTAGTACCTACGTGACAATGCGCGTCAGTCCGGGATACGTCCCTGCGAGAGTCCCTAATAAAAAATTCACCACAAATCTGTAGCGTTTCTATATTTGTCTTTACATTATGCCGACGACACGCGGCGACCTCCGAGTCTTAAATATAAATAACGGCCGAAAGTCTTTGTGTGCGTGCGCGATTTGTATATTTACAATGCACGAATAACATTTACAAGCGCAGCGAACAATACGAACGATTTGGGACGGCTGTGCACTGCAAAAAGTGAGCTAGTAAATGCGATACAGTAGCAAACACTAATCAACTTCTGTTAACTGTCAACGCAATTCTCTTCATAATCAACAAACCAAATCAATATTTAATTGTCTTTTGATTAAAAAGGATATACTACACATATGTTTTTGGTGTAAAAAATATCCACTTATGTTTTAATAAATATTAATATACTCAAAGTTATGTGTACTCAAAATAATGAAATGTTTTTGCCAAGAAATCATCATGCATAAACGTAAACATCATGCATGTAAACGTGATCAAATGCCATTGTTCGCATTCTCTTAACTCTTCATATTAATAATATGCATATCGCTTCCAAAAACGGCCCATTAAACAATGAACGGAACAGCACGCGGTAATCGAATCACTACAACCCGACTACGTGACGCGAAACTGCTAGAAAATCTATTTAGCGACACGCGATAGCACGGAAAACTAATACTAAGTGGACAGTTGAATACTAAATGACCCTACACACTCTTCCAGCCCAATTTACACGCCCAACTTTATACCTAATTAAGCGTATGTTTTAATGATCAATTTCTCTCTCTCTGCGTTTTTCATTTGAACACATTGCACGGTCGTTACATTTGACCCCTGATAGGGTGCTAATTTTTGAACTGGTCAGTGATGTGCGCTGCTTGTTAAAGTCTGCTTTCAACGCGTTAATGTGCTCGTATCATCAGAGGATAGTTCTATGTACACTACTATTATTTAGTTGCACACGTAAATAATATTGAAATTCATTTTTCATGTCAGGGGGCTCTTGTCCCATATGGAGTTGGTTAAAAGTAGACGAGAGCTATCCCTCATCATTAGGCGGACAGCATATTCATATTAATTTTATAAAAAAAAGATGTAAATACACGAAAAGTAGACCATAAAAAATAATTATTTTCTATTGTTGAATGTTATCACTTAAACGAATTTTAATATTATTTCTATAATATTTTGTTAAAAGTAACTTCGTAATATGTATCCTACAAACGGACCGACTAGAAGTAATAACTCGCTACTTATTAAAACTGAAAACTTTATTCCAACCCTGAATTTCCTTAATTCAAAACTTTCATAGGCTACTGCACCAAATTTTGAGAGAATTTCGACGAAGTAATTATATGTGAGATGAGTGCGCTAGCATTAATTAAGTTGGGAATAATAACGTTGCATCCCACATTGTAGGAATAATTGTATACATAATTAACTAGATCTAGCAGAGGTCTTACATAATTAGGCAAATCCAATCCATTACTCTACCGATAGATCAATATTCAATTATGATGTTGACAATGGTCAGGATATTATCTGGCGTTTCTGTGCGTGACGTGGCTTGGAGTCTAGAAAATTTGTAGATGTTAAATAATTGTAAAGGCGATGGTACCTTCGCTCATCTGATTGATTTATGACAGTCGTGAATCATCTCGACTGTAAACTTTGGGAGTTTGAAGATTTTAGAAAAGGTCTTTGCCACTCAACTATATTACCAGCTATAAGAAAGTGTACATCAGGCCCTCCAAAATACGGAGAAAAATATATGCCCCAATATATTGTTACAAAATTGCAATCATATCGTATACAAATTTACTATAACTGCGAGACTACTGCAGCTCAAAATAGATAAATTTGAAATGTTAAACATATCAGCGAGATGTACGTCACTGCATCCAATGCATGTGTGATGCACGCCATTTTAATTTTAAATTATGTAATGCAATAAATTTTAATAATGTATACGTACAAGAATACATTTATTCTATTTACGTCGCCAATTGTGCGATGTGCATCTTATACATGCAGCCACTTATACTCCGACCTATATGAGTTTACATTTTAATAATAGTTCACAGCGGGACCAGTGATGCAGTCGCTCTGCATCGCGCGCGGTATACTCCCGCCTTATACATTAAATGCATGAAATATGCTCTGATTTGAAACAATGGGAAAATATACACATAATAACATCAATGAATAACAATGGAGTATAAATTATCATTTAAACTGTTGTATATTTTTAAAATATTATAGCCCTTGTGTTTTGTACAAAACATAAGCGGAGCGTATAATTTGTTCGGTCGAACATCGGTAAATGGTGGAGGAACACGTTGGTTGCGGAACGTTTGAGCTACGCGTCGGTCCTCGGTTGTGATTTCATCGTATTCCTTGTTACACGCGCTCTTGTTATAACTGTGTTTGACGGAGACAAGACCCAGATTGAAATTTCGATGACGACCTACTCGTCATTCGATAGATGCTGTCGGAAAGTCAACCGTCGAGCGGACGGCTATGAAGTGGATACTGCATTCAGGCATAGTATTGTATGACTCTCCGGCACGGTTACGCGACGATTTGCGATTGACAGTATGAAGCATGTAGATGGGAAAAACCGAAGCTCTAAACGCGTTTTACAAAAGAGATAGGTCTGCCAATGGATTGACATGATTAGAAGTAGCAGAAAACAGGCTACAGTTTACCTGGCAGCAAATTAAATCCCACGGAAATCTGTAACAGGTTTCGCAGAGAACAGAAACCTGAGTTCATTCTGCTATCATCATGTCATTACCTATCGTGATTACCTATTATCACAACGTTGCATAATTATTAGATATTAGAAGAAATGGCGATGAGTACGAAATGCAGTCTAACTGCAAAAAGTGAGCCCTTTTGAAGTTGATGAATTTGCACTATTATCTTAACATATTCTTATAAAAACAATTTGAAACCGTACTTTTAAATACGCGATATTTATATAATCTCGAAACTTTTGCCGATTATTTAAACGATAAAAATGTTGCTTTTTCTGGGCTTTTTGATAACTTATGGACATAACTTCGAAAATGTTTTAAGACTTCCCTGGCAAGTAATAACCATGAACAGATGGAGCCATGACATTGCCATTGTCATGTCAAGACAATTTTCCGTTTCTAGAATGGATAATAAATATTTATACTGTAAATTTTATAATAAAAAGTAATATGATAAAAGTTACAACGTAAACCGAACATACATGGTTTGAAACCATATATGATCGGTGCTATTGGTCCAGCTGTTCCTCTGCTTATGGGAGAAGACCAGAATCGCGATCATAAACCAATAGTGGTTATTAAAACAGAGTCTAAGTTATCTAACCGTCCAAATTAACTAAGGTCATTGCTAGCATTGAGCTCTTGTAAGTGTGGGTGGCAACCGCATCTCTCCAACCGAAACACGAGAAAAGCATTACATCGGATTATGAGGGCGACGTCGATGCCTCCAAGGACGAACTGTACTTCTACCACAGCTAATTATGACTAACCAAGTTTATATACGGATACATCCTACGTCTGACTGTAAGTAATTTCGAATGGTAAAGCTGATGTATCTTTTTCTATATCCTGTTGTACTAAAGATATAATCAAGGGATAATTTTTAATAATTAGTCCCAAGTTTCATCGACGTTGTTGGTTACAAGAGGACTTTTGCCTTGCGATCGCTATTAAGTACGGGAATGTGGCTTGCGTTCTTGGCACTATGCCGCATGGGCACAGAATTTCTTTAGATTGTTTAGATTAAGCTTTTATTACGATCAGTTTTAACGTTACGATTACTTATTACCTGTACTGTCCACCGAGGAACACCGCCAAGCACTTGAAAAGAGCCATTATTGGGCTGCTTACATATAAGTAGCAACGCTTTGATTTTATGCAAAACTCATGCAAATATGTCAAATATGGTGTGATTGACAGGATCGTATACTGCTTTAAGTACATAAAAAATATATCGAAAATAATTTTCGAAAATTTTTCGTGCACCAAAAAGATGCTTAAATAAGCAATTTTATTTATATAAAGTGCTTAAAATAAGTACTTATGTAAATTATTTAAAAATGTAACATTTTATTACAACGCAAACAATGGACGAAGCAAACATCCATCACACAGAACACAGAATAAAATTCGTTTGTAGTCCCAGCTTATAGTTTCGACAGTGCCCATTTAAACAAATATAAAACCCCGTACGCGGCCACCTGTTGATTCAACGCAGAGAGATACCGAAATAAACGCCATGTGATTGGTTCACCTATACTCGTATATGCCATCCTGTATATTGGCGTATATTTTTAACAACATAGCCTTCCTAGGAAACCTATATTAAGTTAATAGGTGGGCGTGTTCCTCAGCACTAAGGCAATATATCGCAGGCAGTAGTCGCTTATCAAAACTAGGGTTGGCGATACGCTTTCCAATTACCTAATGAATTTATAATGGAGGATAAACAACTGTTCGTTATTTATTCTTCATCATGATCGATTTGTTTTGTAATAGACAACTGCGTATTGTTCATTTCTTGATTATTACATAATTCTACCAACATAAATGTGTTGTGTCTAAATTAAAATGTTATAAATTAGGTTTTAGGAATTGGAAAACTGATAATTATGTAAGTTTATTATTTTTCTTAAGTATTTAACGTTTAGTGTTCAGACTAATGTGTTTGTAGAAAACTTATTCTCCAAAAGTCTCTGATAAAATAAAATTTGTACTGAGGAATGATCGTGGATAAATAGAAAACATGAAATTTATTTTCACTCTCAATTGCACTACAGCCGACACGTCATTACTCTAATTATTCTCCCAACTATTTTTAACACCGAACTAACGGAGTAAATGAAAAATAAAATCCGTGAATCTGAGGCAAGACGACGACACTAAATGCTTTAATAGGCCACTTGTTTGATTCCACGCTGATATAATTCTGTAATCCAAGACATTCATGAAAGCCCAGGTAATTACTTTAAATTACGGTAAATGCCAATAAAATTAGGCTCTACATGAATACTAGTTGAACGACGATGCTTTCCTTTTTAGAATTGGATTTCTAGTTTAATGTTAGGTATATGAGAATACAAAATTGTATTTTTCAGATGTACATCGGCCGTTAAGCAATGTGGATAGACAATATCATTATAGGTAACAAGGTTTGCAATTGTGGATAGTTTACGTTTTGGCGCGGTATTTACTCGGTAGGTACAGCCCTGCTCCCGCCCAGCGTACACGACTACCGTTTTCGTTCGTGAACCTCTTGCGCACGATCGGCTTGTAGATGATTTTTTCGTGATCGACCCGTTCATTGTTCGGTAGCATTTATTGGATTGAAATTGTTTACAACAACCGTGCGGTCAACGCGGGTTTCCCTCACGTCTCCTCATGATGTATTAGTACGTCGAGCCACACGTATCTATAAAGACTGTCATGCCCCCCAAGCCTGTATAATCCTTATGCGCTAAGCTTACGGTCGGTATCCGCGTGGACATTTTTGACAGCACTTAAGATAGTGTGTGGTCCATTGTACAGCTAACAAGCCATACGTGCCTCGACGTTCGTGTTTTGGGCGATATTTTAATATGGCCATTGAGCTTCTTTGATTTGGGATTAACTTGACGACATGGCGCTACGTGGATGGTATTATTCAAACTTATGCTTCTTCGACGTCATTGTAATTCTGGTATTACGCCTATTGTTGTATTCATTTGTCGGTGATTTGTTACTGACAGTAGTGTTAATACTATGATGCATTAATATTAATATGGTATTCAGTTAAATTAACGTGACAAATGCACCTGTACTGCGTATAAATTTTTAGAAGTATTTTAATATATCTTTAATAACACCTGTTGTTTACCTACGTATACATTAATATTTTCCATAGACAAGTCTCAAACACCTTTTCATAAATAAATACTAACATTTGAAAGCTTTTTCTTTAAAAAAGTGAAGTAGCAAACGAGCACGCAGGCTACTGGTATGGTAGGGTGTTGGAACGAATGGAATTTTGTACTTTAGACGAATACATTGCTATTGTTGGTGCTGTCGATAGTCGTGGGTAAGGCAGTTATCGCAATGGAATGCATGCACTGGAAACTGCACACAATAGCAACTATTTATATGGTGATGTGGAAAAACGCAAAATATCTCCGGGTGGGTACTTCCGACGAATACCGGTTGTAGTAAGAATGAACGGTGTCGCCCCAATTTTTTATTTGCATTTACATTGCACCGCTTCGGTTGGGGAGGTTTTAAATACCTACTTACTTATTGGGCACAACTGAGTTCGACAATTGTTTAGAAAACATAGATTTTTCTTTAAGGATTTATTCATTCTCGACTTAAGAGTATACCGGTGTCTCCTGTGGGGACAATAATGATAAACTAAATAATGATGATAAATATAAGGAGGGTAACAGTGTATATGTAAGCTCGAATTTGATTAATTTTCAGTCCTTTCTAGAAATAATGCCGTAAGTTCTGATCATCCCCCTATTTTTTTATCACTGCCAAATAAAACCTTACTAACTATAAATTAATATTAATAGTATTTTGTAATAATAAATTACTATTCAATAATATTAAAAAGTCTAATATGAGAAGAAATTCTGTTTCATCACAGTATGACATAATTGTTATTAAAATATAAATATTTTATATATATATAAATCTAATATTACCTATATTATAATAATCAGTTTTAAGGCAAAATGTATCTAACAGCGTTATAGTTATTCTATTTTACCGATATACAATTTGGCGAGATTTATTTTCAATATTTTTATTGTTTTGTTTTATGAAATTATATCAATACCTATATATTCTGACGCCATATTGTTAGAAAACCGATTTCTTAAGGTACTTTAAGTAAAGACAATAACATATTTTTATCTGACACATTACGCACCCACTTTAAAACAATTTTAAATACTTGCATAATTTAATCACAAATGCTAATTAGCTACAATTTAGTCAATAAAAAATGGTTGAGTATTAAGCATGCCGCTTGTTTTAATTGTAAAACAGCAAAAACGAATGTCGCCAAGTTTCCGAAGTTTCTATAAGTAACAAAAATGCACATTCAGCTTAGATAGGCACGGCGACAAGTCTTTATTAGCGGCATTACATTTGAGAAGTGTTTTATTGCACTTGTCGGGGCGGGTGTACGTGCCTTGTGCGGCCTTTCGACGGCACTTAATGCATTTATGCAAACTACGGTAAATATCTCGCCTGCACCAACTAGTCGCTTGTTCGCCTTTTTACCGCTTTCCGTTTACCCCGTGCCACGTTCCTTGTAAGTGATTAGCTTCTGAGGAATAAAATTACGCTACTCATTTGTTTATGGCCCGTCGGCAGAAAACACCTCGTTTTCATTTAAGCTATCCAAATACAAATAAAAATTTGAATGTTATTTAATCTTTTGAGAGGAGATTTATTTATCACTTGCATTAACTTATCTTCTTATAAGAACAAAGATGTTTCAACTGTAAAGTGAACACAGTGAAGTCTAAGTGAGTACGAATAAATATTTCATCAATACATGATTCTTTTGATTATTTGCATTATCTTTTAACATTAGTGAAAACATCACGTAAACTCCTGTATATCTAAGAGTTCCCCATAAAGTTCTGAAACTGATGTATACCATACTGATGTCCATACTTAGTCAGCGCAGTGGGCTTTCTTAACCCTTGTTATTCTGAGATGCGACCTATACCCAGGAGTGAGACAGTGGAGCTGAAAATATTCCTATTGTAAACAAATCATACAAGTACGAATAAAGATTTAAGGATTACATGATACCCCAGTTTATTTGCAACCTATTTTAATATTTCGTTGACTTTGGGATACTTGATATTAAACCGTATAAGTTTAAAAATGTATAGGCATAAATTCAAATTCAAATTGAAAGTCAAATATTTTATTTCATTATACATAATGAACGTCAAGGATACAATGTTAAATCAGTACATCGGCTTTGAGCGTCCCGTTGGCTAAGGGTAACCGGAAGAAAAAAGCTTGCGGAAAAACCTCTCGGCACTCTTTTTAATCCGTCTTTGGTAAATAAACATTATACAGTATGACTTTAGAAAGATAGGCAGAACACGACACCGGTAATCATGTGCGTCAAAATCTTTCTACTGTTATCTGCACACAATGACGAATAAATAAAACTATTACATGGGAAATACAAATTTTCCGGTGAGGTAGGCTTCCTTATTATTCAAATTATCCTTAATGTCATATGTCATATATCATATACTTTTCAGTATGGGACTTGTTTTATATATTTTTTAATCCTTATTTTAAATATAGTATCGGAAATAATCTTTATAAAAGGATATAGGATAAAAGGATAATTGTTTATTTCTAAAGTGTACGCAAGTTAATTAGATCTTAGAGCAGAATAAGTTTAATACTACCTCAAATTTATCCCATCACTAAAGCCATTTCTAATAAAACTCAGAAATTCCAGCCATCACAACACCTATTTCATTACCATGATTGTCATGGTTACTTTAAGAAATTGCTTAGGAATTGCCATGAACTACGCTAGCTACGCTAACCATTAGGCAGTCCATCTGCCTCTTCGCTAGCTTATCTTATATCTGTACAAAAAACTGCTTGTATGCGTTTTTTTTTCAGTTTCAACAGTCAATAACGCTCCCAGCCAAGCCAAGCCTGTCATCTCTTTATGGCAGACTACTTTCGGGGTGTTCCCATTGCCGCTCTCGTACCCCACTGTAAAGGAAATCTTGTAATGCGGTTGCCGGCTACGCTTATAAGTGAGGAGACCATTTTAGTCCTCAAAGGTAGCACCGGTTCATCAAGGCCACGAACAAGGCTGTAATCCACGTCCCAGTTGTTATGTTCATTGGTCGCAAAACATTTTATATAGGTGGCCTCCAAACTCGTTTGCTACTCTCGTAACATAAATATTTAATCCTGCACTATACTTCGAAACTCTAAATCTTCTCTTCGAAACTAGAGTTGAACTTAAAAACAAAATGAATACTACACCCACATTACCGCAATCTTGGTACGTACCATGTACCTTCAACCTTATCGGACTTTCACAGCAAACAAGTGCTTGTGAATCGTAGGCCGTTTACACATTGCAGGTTGGACCACTTACGCAAATATGATCCATTGTTCCATTCGGTATCTTCGCAATTTTCGTCGATCCCCGGCAATTTCACACGCCGCCGGACACGCCCGGAGCTCCGTATTATGGTGTGCACTCACCCGCGCCAAAGAAGAAATGCTCCAACGATATGACGCCCTGATTTGAATAAACGTCGGATAACAAATAATTTTTAGACTGTTTCGAATTCTGAGACAAGTATTCAAGTAACCCGTACAAGTAATATGTTTGTTTCTCTTAATAGTTTTTATAGTACGTGAACCATGACTTAGGTATAAACATATTTTATGTAGATATAAAACATATGTCCATTAAAAATTTAAGTAAGTATTGTAAGTAGTAGACAATAACTGTTTCTTAATTTTAATATAAAATCCCTTTGTGTAAGTACTAAAATTATAAATCTATTAATACGCATATTTATCAGTTCCTTTTCATGAGCCTATAACAATTTTTATAAACAAAGAATAATTGTAACGATCGATGGGTGGCAAATGCCATGCGTAGTATTAAAAACTGATAGGCCAGCAGAGCACGCGATATCGATGTTCCTCATTTCGATTAATGTAGGATTGTAGGCAAACACGCGTTACCCACTCACGGACTAATGAGCTGTCTGGGGCAATATTACCTTTAATACTCAACGTATCTCCTACATCCCGCGTACCCGCTCGGGGAGGAACTGACCACGGGAATAGCTAATATCGCCAACGCATCATCAGAAGGATATTACGTTTCATAGACGCGTTGCATTAAACCTTTGACATCAGTGTATCTGTGGACGAACGATGTCTAGTCATTTTCCGCTTCTACAGTGATCAATCAACCCATTGATTGAACTAACAGCAAATTTGCTTCCAATACTAATATGGTATATATACACAAATCTCAGATAAAAGACGTAAATCATTTTAGAAGTAAAGTTAAATTTATAGAGTTGATTGATTGATACAGAATAACAATGTGACAACTTAGATATTCTAAGATTACACTTCACTAAAACTTTGCAAATCTATTTTAAGGTCTAATCTACTAAAATTTCTGAGGACTAACACAATTTTTGAAGGCTCATTGAACTAAAGCAAGGAATGCACATACATCAGTAACAAATAATTTTATATTCAAAGTGAATTTTAATCTGTAACGTGAATGTTAATGATGTTATTGTTAAATACAAACGATTCGGTCGAGTAAAAGAATCCGGTCGACAAGTGGAGCGTTTATCTGGTATTAACGTGCCGGCGCGTTGTTCACGCATTTGTTGCGCCGCATCACAGTTATATGTTAAACAAAATTTATTATTAGCGGACATTAAAGATGCGAGGCGCCAAGTCTGTCGGACGGCGCGGGCGCTCCACACTCGCGCCGGCCGCCGGCCGCCACCTCGCCACGCGCCTGCATGACACGACCTCGCTGCTCCCTATCAAAGCGTCGTTATGATTCTGACCGAATTGGAACGTCAAATAATGTTAGCTGCATTCCTGCATGGAGATAACCCTTTTCAGCCATTTTTCACTCCACTTTTGTGACACAACACTTTTTAATTAAATCTGCCATTGTGTGCAAGAGTCATGTATGCTCATTGTTCTATTGTACAAAATAAAGGAGGACAAAGTAAAGAAAACTAAAAAATATTAAAAGTGTAACACTCATTGACAACTTTTTACTCCTTCGTGGCGAAACAAAGTAAAACATTAACGCGCAAGGCGCCGGCAGCCGTCGGCCCTCCCAAACACAACAATTGTGAGAGCGCGCGAGATCAAAGCGGCGAGACGCCGCCGCGGCTTGTTTACCGCGCTCGGACCATCGACTAATCAACCGACTGATTAATTTAATTAAACATTACGAGAAAGTTCTGTTTACTGTACGTTTCCTCGGGCCCACATGCGTGTTCAAAGGAAGTAGGGCGGAGTATAAACAAGAGAGTATTGTTGAGACGGTCGCGCCGTCTATGCGACTTGACTGGGCGACACGGGAACACGCTGTTTGCCGACCACGACGACATACCGACCTGACGAACGGCCCATTGTGCTACCATCTTAGTCCCCAGTGAATTACTTGCCCAATCTCTCTACTAGTAATAGATTTACGTGCTATGCTAACTGACAGGTCCATAGATGAACACTATGTTACAAATTAAACTTCGGAACACATTTGATGTTGAAACAAAACAAATATACAAATTATAACAACATTTGTTCCATAAAAAGTTTTGTCTAGCGGTCATCTCGAATAAATCTACAGCAATTTATTTATCATTTTTATCGTTCCACGAAACAAACACATCGAGCCTACAAATCGGGAAAATCGGTAATTCTATCTCTATAAGGTCAGATTAGGTACTTATCCGTCGACCACCTTCGTTTGAGCGCATTTTTCCGGCGAATCGTAAGTAAAAAGTTAAATTAGTTCATTTTAAATTGTTGCTTGACGACGTGAGGTTTTTGTATATTTCTATTGTATTTAAAGTGCGTCATCGGGACACGAAGCACGATTTAACACATGTCATTACAATAACTATAAATGGTGGCGATGAACGCGATGCTTTCCAATTAACCACTGATCTTACGCCATAATGAAAACTAAGGGCGAGCTAAAATAAATATGTTAGTTGCTGGAAACTAACATATTCATATGTCTTTATTGTAAGTACCTAATGATTATTTTAAGTTTTAAAATTAACTAAACAATACTATATTAACTTAAAAATACTTGTAACTGTGTTATATCACTTGTGTACAAAACATATAATTTTGTAGTAAATATATAATAACACAAACATATTGCCCAAAGAGTAGAAAATCTCAATTACAAAGGTGTTTGTTCAGTATCCATTAATATATAATTATATTGTCGTAAGTACAAAACTTCTCGCAATTACACAAGAATGAAACAAATTCGATTAAAATTGAAACAAAGTTGTCCACATATGCACGTGCAGCGGCAGAGCAGGCCACTCGAGATAAACGGACGCGTAAACTGTATAAAATGTTTGAGGGCTATGCAAAGTCGCTCCTTCACGCCCCGGCCGCGAAGGCAGCGATACGCGAACAAATTTCTAAATAGAACAAAATTGCGTCGGAACACACGAAGGTCCTCAACCCTCATTAGCTGGACGAAAGGGAAAGCGCGCGAAAAAGAACGAGTTTTAATTCGGGAAAGCCAGTTTCACCGCGCTCAAGTGTACCTCTTTCTCGTTTTGTTTTTTAATTAGTTGCCGCTTAAACTTTTGTACGTTCGCGTTGTTCACTTTTAATTCTATTTTCAATTTTTTAACACATCCATGTTTGACGGACGGTCTGCTTTTAGCATTGATGACTCCGACGCGAAACTCCTAAAAGGGTTGGTAGGACTTTTGCTTTTGTTTATTTTCTATTTTTACCATGAGACGAGCAAAATGCACAATCTGCTTACGGTTATATCGAAAGTCCTGGCAAAAGCTTGATCAATTTTATATCGCTTTATCAAGAGTATTTAAGTATCCCCTTATTGAACTTAATAAAGCAAAATTAAAATATCAGAGGGCTGTGTTCGAACCGAGATGTACTACCTAATTCAAATTGACGAGCTTTCGAATTTTTTTAACATTCCAGAACTCCTGTTGTACGAAGAGCGGGCTCTGCGATGCTGCCATGAAATCATGTTGTACTATTTGTAAACTCATGCAATGCATTCTTCGACAATATTTCCGTTCGATATCAGTGAACAACGAGGAATCGCACAAATTTGTTTTTTACAATAGTGATTGATTAGATTTCGGTCTCGTATCGACGAACGTGTCGAAATTTTAAACGGCCTCTTTTGACTTTTTTATTCGCGATGTATTTTACAAAATTCGTTTGACGAAAATTTTTGGAGAAACTACATCGTTCAGACTCATCGGCGGTGCAAAATAGATGTGACAGTGATATCAGACATCACGATCGAAATTGTTGAGAAATGTTATTGTTATTGCGGCGCGTGGCCCGATGAGTAACACTCGCGCGAACACCATTTTCTTAAGGAAAATACGTGTAACGTTCGATTTTAATTTAACATAACAACGCAGCTCTCGAGTGTGTAGGTATATGAAAACAAAACAAGGCAGACACATAGTCGTACAATATAATATAACGTTCTAAATTAATTATAAACATATGCGGGCGAAAATTTTCTCGACATACATTACAACTTTTAGTAATTGTGTTATCGTTTAATTTGAGCCATTAGACGCAGGCGTATTGGACTTGTCACACTATTCACGAATATACGCCAGGCTACGTGATACACAGAGGAGAATTATTTGTAATAAGATAAATTAAATTAGAGACGAGACTAAACCCCTCAGTTCGATATCCAGCTCTGTGGGCTTGAAAGAAAATAAAACTTTTGAAGTCCACAATACGACAATCCGTAATTTCCATTTCTTTTGTAACCTTCGCGTCATTAAGACAAATCTTATTACGTACCTATAACTTATTAAAATCGGTTTTGTTTAAAAGTAAACAGGAATGAATATTATTACTTATATAATACCTACATTATAAATATACAGAATAATATCGATATATACACAAACATTTGGAAGGATAATTAACAAGCAGGCATGCTATGCAGGCTTGCAAAGGGTGGGAGAACTATAGTTCGACCGGGGAGGTACCACCGCCGCCCTCATAATCCGCTGTAAATAATTAATTGTGTATAGGTTGGAGAGGTGCGGTTGCCGGCTACACTTTGAAGCGAGGGGACCATCTTAGTCCTCAGGAGTAGCAACGTGTCTACATAATATGTTCGACCTCAGATAGGATTTCAGTCTTGATTGTGATTATACATGAATATCTATGGGCTACGACTACTTACCATCAGGTTGTTTACACGCTCGTGTGCTATACATAAAACTTTAAGGGTTTTAAATATAATCACTTTAAAGATTTAAAGAAATTTGTACTCTGTCAATGTCAATCTATCACAGTTTCGTTATATATATGTAAAAAGTTGGTAATTTAAACTTTTACATAGATTATTTCACTATATTGTTTCTCGTTTATATTTTTAAATAACTACTACTTATTTTTGTAATAGAACAAGAGCCTTATTCCATTGGAACTCGATTTCTGAAGATTATTTATTATATTCTCTGACGCTTTAGTAAACAAAGTAGCTCTGGTGCCTCTCTTTGAATCGTTGTATAAGCTTCATCGCAATTCAATGAAGTTTATTATAGATTTTTATGTGAGAACAGTATCAAACGCGCATGCAAACCAACTGATGTTAATTAGTCGCAGCCCATGGACATCCACGAACAATCTCAAACACGACTAATTAATAATTCTATCTGAGCTCGAACGTACGTACGTACGTACGATACGTTGCTACACCTGAGGACTAAGATGGTCGCCTCACTTCAAAGCGTAGCCAGAAACTGCTCCACTCCAACTGAAACACAAGTAATGCTTTACGGCGAATTATGAGGGCAGCGGCGGTACCTCCCCGGTCTGACTATTTCGGTTCTCCCACTTAGGAAATATATGCCATATATATCACAGGTATAAGGACTTATTCAAGGAGACTGCTCAGCAGGTCTACTCTGAACGTATGCACTTCAGCCACAACAAAACATGTACGAAAGAAGAAACCAAACCCTACTCTGAACTTCTTCGTTTTCACGCACGCCTGTCGTACCGAACTTTGGGATTGAGATTGATAGCCAAAATGGGGTTGTTGATATACACATTTTTATGGACTCCAAAAAGTTTTTTTTGGTTAAAATAATACATATTAAGGTAATAAAAAAATCATTGTTACTTTTAACCTACGTATTGACTGCTATACTTGTTTTAATTTTGTATAACTTTAAAATGTATCTTTAATATGATCAATGAGTTGTCTAAAGTGTCAATTTCTTTTTCGTTTCGTATGTTCGAGAGAAAATTACGGAGGGACTATACCGGTCACGCGCGACGTCCCGATTTCGGACGCGAAGTACGTTCGTAGTAGCATAAGTAGAACCAAAACATGAAGTTGAGTGCTACGTGCCTTCAGGCAAGATCTCTAGGATTCGATTCTTCTCTTAAATAATTAAAAAATGACATGTTAAGTTTTGACGAAATTATCCCTTAAAATACATTGTTAATGAGCTTAACCGCCGTACGCCGCAGTTGACGTCTTGCGGGACATAACCATAGCTTTAACCATATCTACCAGACAAGCAGAGGGTTTTGGGCTCGACCCGGGCCGGGCAGACATCTGTACGATAAACTTATTCTTGTTCCTGATCTGGGTTGTTACTATTTATTGCAACTTGATATATATTACGAAATCAGGAATTACTTGAACGTCCCTTATTGTTTTATTAAAATTATAATTATAGTACAATTTTGAAGTAATGTTTATGATAGTAGAAATAATTTAATATATGTGTTCTAATAATTAATATTATTGTTAATTACATAAAAAAACTTAAATTATTTCTGAAAGGATTTTTCGGATTTATTAACTCTTAAATGAATATTTACCTAAACGGTTTTTAAATTTCATTTATCTCAAACGATTTTTTTATGATTTTCCGAAATTTTATTTCATGACACGTTGTGATCGCACTGCAATCCGTAAGTGTAATAGAGTAATCAAACTAAATGTAAGGTTGCCAACAAAAATGTTCGATCTTAATTTTTCAACAGCTTAAATTTGTTTTGTCTTTAATACTACACAACAAAAAACTAAGATAACCGCTTATATTTTCATTAAAAACGCTTAATGTGAGAATTATGAGACATTACGAAGTGTCGGCGTATAGATATACTGCGGCGTATTGGTACGTGCGAGTGCGGGCACGCGGCCCGCACCGTGTTTGCTCGCGGGGCGCCGAAATGAAGTCGCGGTGTACTCATTCATATTTTATTCCCGACACAATAATGAACTACCTATGCACATTATTTATTCAACGAACCCTATCTACGGCAAGTTACGCGGCTTAGTCTTCACGTTGAATAATGTATCGCCGTTATAATTTCGGCGAACATATAAAAGTCGTTTTAAATTAAAAACAAATGTTCGTCAAAGTTCGCCGTAAATAATTCAGTCATTGCGCCCTCTTCCCGGCGTCGTAGTAATCGGGAGCGTCGGGGCGGAGGGCCGGGGAGGGCGAGGGCGCCGCTGTGGGGTGATAATTAGCATGTTTGTCTTGCTTACATCGTCACCATCGCCGAAACTACGCCCAAGTCAAATAAAATCTTCCTCGTTTTGCATAAGTACGTACGCGCACACTAATATTTGACTTTAGATACGACAGTCTCGGTAATTAATGCGAAGAATTAAAACTTTCCTGCGTCGAATGTCGTCTCGCGTGTGTACCGACAATATGGGACTGTGTGTTTGTCGCGTTTGCAAATAAACATTTGCTTTTTAGATTTCTTAAGTTCTTTTTGTCGTATATTGACGGTTTCGAGAACCTCGCCTGTGTTTTTTGATAATCAAGCTTCGAAACTTTCATTTTAATTAAACACAAAAAAATGCCAACGTGCAGAAAGGCGGCTGTGATATTTCATCCCCGAGGATAAAGCGGTCGTGTTCACACACGAGAATCCACTTTAATATGCGTTACCTCATCTGTTACTCTCGATTCACTTCCTTTTTGCATGTCTACTCGTATGCTCTTACCCTAAGTCTGTAATAACAAAAAGGAAATGCAGTGTAGTCTCTATTCTATGTTCACCGTCGGTTCCTACTTGAATACGTCATTCAAATCAAAAGAATCCTTAAAAACATTTCATTCTGCACCATCAAAACAAAAATTTTCAGAGTCTACAGCAGTAAGAACTGTTTTGTGCGTAATAATTGCAACAAATTAAACTTAAATACTTGCCTAATTTAGATCGGATTTGATCTAGTCTCGATGAAAAAGTTAATGAAATTAATGAAATTAGGGGTATTTTAATCACGCTCATTACTAATTTAAATAACTATGAGTATTTCAAAAAGATTGTAATAATAAATTTAATTACAAATAATTAAAATACGATATGCGAAATCAGAACTTTGTTTTAACTCAAATTCATACAAAATTTGCGCATCAAATCAGCTGACTGCAGATTTTGTTTCAAGCTATTGAACGATCCGGTAAAGTCAGTTGCCATGAAAATCAACTGTAACAAATATTTTGAGCATAAAATCGTATGAAAGTTTGACATAATTGAAAAATCATTATCAAACGTTCTACGAAATTATTGTTTCGTGTCGATTACTGGTATGCCTACATGGTATTATTCCTAAATTTAAATGCCCTTTCTTAATGCTATTAAACAATATCAGCCAGAGCGGGGTATGAAGATTATTTAATCATATAAGTACATATACTGGACACTAAATGATAGCTTCGATGTCTCGATAGTGGAAAATTGTTTATAAACAGAGTAATTTACGAGACAATAGTACACTTTCCGGACGTACTATCAATTAAATTTGATGTATGTTTTCGGTATTTGTCTTGAATATTTTAAACTTGGCAAAGGAATGACGGATCAAACAACATTATTAACATTCTATATTTAAAAAGCAATAAAATTGTGTCCAAATTCAAGTAATTCACTTTCAATAATGATAATTATTAATAATATATTTAAATTGTGAGTCATGTGAAAATATGCCAAGATCTAACAACCTGTAGTATTTATTACATGACAAATAAAATAGGAGACAACTAAAATATTCGGTTTGAAATGTTACTGATGCACTATTAAAGTCTAAGTTAAATGTTGTATACTTTCTGATTATTTATGACGATTATTAATTAAACAACAAAAATCAGAATATTCCAGGTTCGAATCCTGGCAGGGTCGCCATGTGTGGCGAGGATTCGGGTAAATCAAACGACCGACTTATTATACGTGTCATTTATTACTGTCCATAAATATCGACAAAGAATACATATCGATTCTAATGAATGTTTGCTTACACACTATAGCTATAGCTTCTGTTTTACGCAAAAACAAAACTTGTAAAAATAAACATATCTAATCAGAAAAAACCCCACAACAATAGAGTTATGTGAAGTTGCGATAGATGCAAAGTGGTTATGAAGCCTCCAGACGCTGTAAACATATAAAATGAAGGCAGTTATTGTTCTTCTGAAACAATAAGAGCAACATATTGCACAATTGACTGAAGCCGTTTCAAGTGAAAGCGCCATAGAAAAAATAAGCATCGGATACCGCATCGACGCACGCTTAAACAATCAAACGTGGAACAAAAAGACAGTAGGCAATGTGGAAATGGATAATGCAAAAAGCCAGCGTGGCCCTCGGCCACAGCGCCGGCGGGCGACCCGCGCCTCCGTGCCGCGCCGATACAACCGCGACCGCCGCGCGCCCCCCAAACGATACATTGACTTTTTAAAGTATACACACGTCGGTTGACGCAAACTCAAATAACACATCGGTCGCCACGGGACGCCCAGCTCATATTGGTATTCAAAGTTACTAAAAGAGTTGATAATTTGAAATAAATAATTGAATATGGATTAAAATAAATGTATTGTTCTTATTAATTAGACAGTTCCTTTCTCAAAACTAACTGGTTTTATTATTTTAGATGGATGCTGTTGAATGAAACCAAGGCAAATTAATCAAACTATTCCAATTAAAACATGCCATTGACAATAAGTGAAATTAAAGGAATTCATTTATCAACTTACTTAACCACCATATTCTAAACCTTTTTTCTACTATGACTACATAATGTTATATATTTAAGACGTTTTCTGAGTGAAAATTTAAATAAACTTATAAGCGGAATGTGACTCGCTTGCCGCTAGTGTAATGGCCGCACAGTTATCTCTGCGGAGAGGATGTGTGATTAGTTTTATCCTTCGCCCCTCGCCTCCACTCTCGCTATTCTTCACCAACTCTAACACAAATGAATCGCGGTATTAACGTACAAACAGCTTAAACGTCGCTTCAACAAATTGGAATCAATAATAAAGCCACTTTACTTTTTGTAAGTCACTTCGCATACCATCCGGAACAGATCGCCCCAAGTTGGTTGGCGAAGAAAATCTATTGGAAACATTATTCAGATTTCTTTTATGCTGCTTCTTTATACTTTGTTGGCTTCTTTACGGAGGACAGACCTCGTTTTCTATTATATTCTACAGATGCTTACAAAAAGCGGTTGACTTTATTCATTTGTTTTTCCGCCTCACCACGCTTGTCTTGCTCGATTCTTGGTCGGCGAGTTGACGCTCTGAAAAAGTGACGATTTTGTAGAAAATGTTAAATTTAAATAAAAAGCTTATGGATTTTTTGAGTGGCTACAGTTGGTCAGACACAAACTTATTTCGCGCACCTAGCGCACCGTAATTGCAGAAACTACGGAAGTTTATTACGTTTGTACGAACTTTCGATTAGAGGGCTCGCCGCCGACGAAATAACATAAATAATAACTCGGATATTAAGCTCATTTGTGATTAGGAAGTTGTTATTGCCCTCGCAATATAAGAATTAAGTTATAAAACTACCTATCAGAATCCTTTACGTCCTATCATGGTAATTTCATGTAATATTCGCATCGGAATATAATTGTTTGAATGTGCGATCTACTTGTATTTGCAATGAAAACTTTTCATTAGTATTTCTGTGAATCGCAGGTGCGGGATATCTCACTTACGTCTAAACGACCATTTGTTCCGACATACACAATCCTGAAATAGAAGTAAACTTCCAAAGATGGCAGATAAACAATGTATTTGAAGTAACTTGTAACGTAATATAGTATATAAAGTAGTCGCTGCAATCCACGGGCATCCACGTACAACCTCATATTTACGATCGTACGTAGATGCAATTCTAATCCTGAAGACTAAGATAGGCGTGTCACTTGTTAGACCGGCAACTGAAAAGCGCGAGTATTATGATAGGATTATGATAGCGCCAGTACCTCCTCCGTCACACCATTGTTTACCGACTTGTAAAATATAAATTCGGTTTTTAAATAAAATCAAGTTGGGGAATAGTCTTTGCTGCCTAAAGACATCTGCAATAATCTTTATATAAAACTGGAGTCTCATCTGCAAGATATTACAGATGCGTTGCTACTCCGAAGTAGTAATGTTTCCTGAACATGCCAGAACTCACAAATTACCACAAGTTTTCACCTAAACAACTCAATTGTTTTACGATAAAAATGAGTGGGTCCGTGGTGTTTCTGCGGTCCCTTCAGGTATGTACTGTACTTGTATCTATAGGTATGTAACAAGTAATAAGTAACCCGTGAACATAGGTAGCAACGTCATAAGTGAATGAGAGGTCAGGAATCTACTACTAATGGATCGGATACAAAATCAGCGGCTCCCCGTACACATTGGGAGTATTGAGCCTAGGTAAAACATAACACAGGCCGTTTGAGCGCACTACTGCTAATATTATGAGGGAATTACAAACAATGTTGAAGGTGTATAGGATTACATGATTTGCTGTTGTTGAACTTTATCTATTAACTGGAATTCTGTTGGCGGTGCGGTATTATGTTCTCGTAAACTGGACAACAATGCAGGTTTGTGAGGAGAATTACCTTAAATATTTTGTTACGTGGTTTGTTTACAATAATAAGCTCGGAATTCGTTTTGATTTCTCTGTATCTCTTTAATAAAACGAATATTTAATACTCGATAAATGCCGCTCCATGATTTCTATTTTAATGCGAGCGTATTATTCAGTATACTAACTTGGATTTTTCAATTTATCAGTCTAACTAGAAAATGTTTCAAAGTTAACTAATCTCCTTAATTATGAAGAATTAATTATAGAAAAATATAATTTCGTCGTATACAATCTCGCTTACTCGTACGCCCGTTATTGGTTGAGATATAAATCTTAATACTTCAAACAAACATTTTTATGTTCATTACACAATACTACAAGTCGGTTGTTTCGTTTCTAGAGGCCATTCCACAAGCCATTATTATACGGGGGTATCATTTGGTAGACGTTAGGTTATTAATAGAGGGTGGGGGTGGCGCGGTGGGGTCCTTATGCAAACTAAATAAAAAAAACGTATTTTGTAAATATTCAGCGGAGACGAACCGAGCGGGCGGCACTATCGGAAATATGTCAACTTTTTATGATAAAGAGTCGCAAATAATTCTAGTCTTGTTGACAGACATACAATGCAACTGAAATTTAAAAGATGGTAAAAATCTTCGACGTACG